>JZKD02S2126172.1:122249-136004 GCA_000966675.3 Picea glauca
TTCTTGGGAAACTTCTGGGAAATAGTGCCTAGAAGTTTCCTGTTTGGAAACTTTTGGGAAAGGTTTCCCAGAAGTTTCCTGCGAGATTCATGCATGAAAATGCGTAATAGTTTTTCATGTCTTTTTTTAAAACTAATTGCAGATGGGCCCCACCACTTTGAAACTAATAAAATAATAGAAATAATTATTAAAAAAATAAAGAAGAGTTAAAAAAAGTGAAAATCTGAGAATTCCTACCCATACTTCTATATGCACACTATGTATATAAAACAATTTCCTTCCTACTAAGATATTTATATATAGATATTGTTTTTCTGCTTCCTGAAATGTTGAAACTTGAAAAGCCATTTCTGAGACCTGTACGGTTTTTGTATCTCGTATCTGTTTCCCTGCTTGAGGTGACAGAAATCGGCTGATATTCCATTTATGCAAAAAAATCATAATCTACACAATGAAAGACCATCCTTTTTATGCTATGACAGCAATTTGGTGTTGTCTGTATTGTCCAAGCCCAAGTTTTGATGAAGGTGCACAGGACTAAATAAGCAAAGTAGTTTTGGGTCTCTTGGTTAAAAAATGATATTCAATGCTATCAATTTGTCAAGGGTTTAACCCCCCATCATATCTGTTTTGCACATACATGAATCCAACAGCATGGGTGGATGTGCATGGCAAAGGGGAATTGGGATGCAATTAACTTTGAAGTTTGGATGTAGAACTACATTATTCTATTTTATGAGATAGACTAATCAACCCAATCGTGTAATATGGCAGGTGCTTCTTGGTGATATGGGAGCTGGAAAATCTAGTATGGTTTTGCGGTTTGTCAGAGGCCAATTTTTTGAATATCAGGTATTGCATAGATAGTATGTGTTTATCGAATATGCACTATTTTTTTTTCAAATGCATATAAAAATAATTTCAGAGCTTATAGAGGCATGTTATTGTTTCAGGAATCGACCATAGGAGCAGCATTCTTCTCTCAGACTTTAGCTTTGAATGAGACTACAATAAAGTTTGAGATATGGGACACTGCAGGGCAGGAAAGATATCATAGCTTGGCTCCCATGTATTACCGCGGTGCAGCAGCAGCTATAGTTGTCTATGATATCACAAGTTTGGTAAGCAATGCACTGCTGTTCAAATTGGTACTTAAATTTATCTGTTTGCAAGCTTCATGTCCCTGTTTTAGAACTTTGGTATATGTTTCTAAATTTAAAATCTACTGTGAATGTACGTGCCCTTCTAGATAAGGTTGGTGAACCTCTTTTCTAGTACTGAAATAATTCTTTTGCATTTAGTGATGATATTGCTCTTAGTCCATTTAAAGATTTTCAAAACCATTATTTTCACTGGAGCGAATGACACATTGGTTTATTGCCTACTTTACAAATTGTAATTTCCTATCGTAAGCTTATGACGATACAGTTTTTATTCTTACGTTTATGTTTCGAGGGGCATCATGTTGCTGGGGAGGCTTGAACCTGCGTGAGGGCCATAACAGAGCCCTGCTTTCACTGACCCGATTGAGAAATATTTAGTATGCTGATTGAGAAATAACTGTTTGTTGTAGTTTAAAATAGTTTCTAGTAAAGATAATATTTCAAGCATTTCAACTAATACTGGCTTGAAAAATTAAAACAGTAAGAGAAGTTCCAACCGAGAAAAGCTAAATACATAAAGAGGAGGAAGATGTTTGTATTTTATAGTTAATCTTAATTTGTAGTTGTCACCAACATTCATGATATCACTCTGGCTGTGATAGTGGTTGTTGAATTTTTTAATAGATATTAGAAACTATTGAAAATACCTATTTTTTATTTTCTTGTTTTCATCAAATAAATTTTGTGTTAAGAAACCAGTCCCTGTAGTCTCCGCATATACCAATGCTATGCATTGATTGTATGAATTCTTGGTTGGGTGGAAAAATTAAAACAGTAAGTGAAGTTCCAATTGAGAAAAGCTAAATACACAAGGAGGAGGAAGTTGTTTGCATTCAACATTCATGATATCACTCCGGCTGTGATAGTGGTTGAATTTTTTAATAGATATTAGAAACTATGGAAGATACCTATTTTTTTGTTTTCATCAAATATAATTTTGTCTTAAGCAACCAGTCCCTGTAGTCTCCGCATATATCAATGCTATGCATTGATTGTATGATTTCTTGGTTGGGTTGATGTGGTACCGTCCTTGATTCTATGCTAGGCCGGGTTGCCTTTGAAATGGTAGGAGGTCTATTTAAAAATTAGTTTCATGATTTGATTGGAACTGGTCAAGCACTAGTCTTTATTTGTCCCGCCTTTGTGAATTTAGTTTTATATATTGTCATGAGTCCCTGATCAATGAACTGACTTGGTTTGCATGCTTCTGTGTGTATGGAGAGGATACAAGCAGACAAAAGTAGTTTTTTATGGCATTATTGGTGCCCTTGGAGTATCTAGATTCTGTCCAATTTCATGCCATATGCTCTTTACTATGGCATCACATGAGAGGAACATGCAAATGGATAACTACATGATTCATATTACCTTGCAGGATGGAGTACTATTAACAAAATCATCTGACTAGAAAGGGCCAATTGGCACGTACCAATATTCTGAATTATATAGGATAATTTATATGACAAGTAATATATTACACTATCCACATTAAAATTCCTGAAGTGCCTCACATTTTGTTTTAAAAGAAACTGAAGATATTTTATATATAAAGGAAGCTGCGCCAAGGAAAAACAGCGGTCATAATAGATACAAAAATTGGCTCAAATCTGTTTGAGTCCTCTGGTACTGTCCTAATATAAAAAATACTAGAAACCTCCTTATACATTCGAGCAGACATGCTGCTATATATTTTGACAAATTGACCGAGGAAAAAGATGCATTTAAAATACATAATTTAAACAACCGATTCATTGTTGGGTTTCTCTTGGAGTTTGCCATGGCTGGGTTCATTTTCTTCGATTTCCATTGGTACTATTTCTTGATCTTTCTGTGTCTCTTCAGGATTCTCTGACTGGGGTTCTGCTGCAAGCTGATTGTCGGAACCTGAATTGGACTGCTGGGGCTTTGCTATGGCTCTAGGCTGCTGGCATTCTTGCTCCAGAGTGTCCATGCGCTGAATGAGTGTCACTACGGTCTGCTCGAGGGCACTGGTTCTCTGCCTTTCCTGTTCCGATGTTTCAATTCACTGCAGAGGGGTCATAATTAACTGTTCAATGCTGCTTACCTTGCTAATAACCTGGTTGAAATTCACTCTGCTTCCTTCGGCCATGTCTTTGTGCCTGCGCAGGATGCGCTTAATGTCGCTCCAGGAAGGATCCATGATGAGAGAGGGAATCCCTGAACTGTAAAATGAAAACCGACTGAAATTCTTGAAGTTGAGGCCCCACAGAGACCAGAAGTAAAACCACCACCTGGAAGGAAGGAACCCTGAAGGAGCCTTGCAAACTAGAACAGGTTTAACTCTGAAAGAGCCTCTGCACTGAAGAAATTCCAGGCCAATGGAAGATTTCCACGCTAACCCCAAGGGCTGTACAGGACTGTAATTGGCAACTTGTGAAGCTGGATTACACTCCAGTGACTCAAAACAGGAGGAACCAATAACCAGAAGGGCTGGAAATCCGAAATTCCCAATTTTCAAAATGACAAATGAGGGCCCAAGATTCTAAGAACCTGGGGAAATATATACCAACCCGAGAGTGGTGAAGAAGGGGAATACAACCCAGAGAGAGACCAGCAGACTCACAAGAGAGAAATTTAAGGGGAGGCCCAGGAATCCTGAAATCACTATGGATGAAAATACCCGACCTCCACCCAAGTGCCAAGTAAACAGAAAGGACCCCATGCAGAATACAAACAGAGCTATCCCAAAATCAAGAGCAAAAAACCCCAAATGGTTCAGAGAATGACGAAATTGGAATTAAAAACCTTCAGGAAGGAGAATTTGGAACCTAGAGGCCGTGAAATGCCCAGGAGCGGGAGGGAAATGCCATTGATCTGAAGCTGGACGGAGCATCTATCCCCACAAAAGCGCTTGGAATTAATCAACAGACCCAACTCGTCGAAGCCTGGAAGAGCTAACCTACATGCGCTGGAGTGAATGCCGAACTCAATACAATGCCCTTTGAAATGTGCGAGGCCTGGAGCATTTAATCCACCATACCGCCAACCTTGCACTAAAATGAAAACCCACTTCATGATCATTTAAGGTATGGGTAGAAGCCTAACGCTTCCATTAACCTTGAGTTCTCCTTTCCCTAGGCCAGTCCCCTCTTTTGCCTTTTGATCAGCTTCTGAGTTTAGGCCTCTTTTTATACGAAAAAGGGAGTATTCGTCAAGGTTTTTTAAGAGAGCTAGAGTCCTTGACATTACGCTAGAGTAAACATTACCCCTTGCAATATTCTTATGGACAATCGCCTTGATTACCATCATGGAATCCCCACAGATTGTTAGCTTTCGAACTCCAATCGACTGGGCCAGTTTGATGCCTTCAAAGAGAGCATAAGCCTCTGCCTCATTGTTTGTCATTGATCCTAGACCCTAGGCATAACTGATTGTGATATGCCCTCTGGGATTACAGATTATCCCCCCCTCACCTGTCGCCCCTGGAAAGTGCCTCACATTATACTGAAGAACAATTGAAGTAATGGCACTAAATATTTTTCTTAACAGAATTGTTTAGCATATTTTTTGTTTAAAAATACTTGAATAAAAAAGAGTGGACATAGCCAGCCCCAAGGGTTAGCTTGACTGCTAAATGCTCTTTTGCAAAATTTCATGGAGCTCTTGGGATCAAATCCCATCGAGTCCCTTGGGGTTACTAGTCAATATTTCCATTGGAGGTTACTATTATCCTCCATATGCAAAACTGGGGAAGAGGGGTCCATGGGGGCTGGCAAGGTACCAGCATCCTCACTTGGAACATTTAATACACGGGCGAGTGAGGGACTATATTTCTCCAGAGAAAAAGAGTGGACATGAATAAAATATTAAAATCAATGGGCTTGGAAAAAGACTAGCAAAGTTCCATCTTAAACCGGGTTTTATTAAGCACCGAGAGGGATAAAAATCCCAAGTTGAAATCCTCAATGTGGGAAATTAGTCTTTGTGGATGAAAAACATTGAGGTTTGCACCTCGAGTTTTTTGCTCCCTCTCGACACATAATAGATTCATAGTTAGGATGGATCTATACTAGTTATTTCAACTATTTTTAATGTTCAAACTTCAAAGTGGTCCTAAGTGAATCAATATCATTATAAATAGATTCAACAGCGTAACGAAAGTACTATAATCACCAAAAATGAAATTTTGGTTGTTATCATTAATTTGACTCATTAATTCACATTCATTTAAGAATATAATTTTGTAGCCAAGTTGTACTTCCATAGAAGTAATCCACTTTCAGGTGCTAACATTTGCTATACTGGATAAATTAAAATCCTATCAGGCATTTCATTCAAATCTTAAAGCACAAAAATGGACGTCTCTATTCTATTTGTTTCTCAAATTCAATGCATTTAAATTTTACTGTCAAACATATTTTCCTGTCAATATATTTCAGGCAAAGATTGTTGAGGGCCGAGGCATGAGCCTTAAAATTTCTTATGTAATGTCCAGTTCTTAACTGAAGGGTTTCTGTGTGCAGGATTCATTTAATCGTGCAAAGAAATGGGTGCAGGAACTTCAAAGACAGGGTAACTACTTCTGTTCTCCACATTTTCTCAATAAATTTACTTTTACATTGAGTCGTGACAGTAGAGCAGAATTTTATATGAGAATGCAAGTGCTGGTAGTGGTGGAATATTTTTCTGTGAAAATTTATATGAGTCTAGCTTTGGATTTAGACTTGTTTCTTGGTTTGTAAACCATATCAGTTAATTGGTGGAGTTGTGAACTTATGGTAGAACATGGATTCTGTCCTTAATTGCTGAAATCTTCTGCCAAGCTATCCAATATTGCAAATGCCTATACTTTGCCTTTTGGGATCCATGCTTAAGTTCTAGACAACTGATTCAGCCTTGTAGTTCGTGAGTCTGTTGACAAAGTGCCTAATCCATTAGATCCAGTCTATGTGGCAAACATGAACACAGGTGCTAAACGTGTTATAGCTTGTTCTCAAGAAATGGGTCCTGTATCACTTTAAGAAGGCAACTTAACTTTGGTTTTATATTTGCAATAAAGTACACAAGTAATTTATTTCTACTTATAACTATCTCTCCTCCAGTTTTAGCTGATGATCTTGGATGCAGGCAATCCAAATATGGTGATGACACTTGCTGGAAATAAGGCTGATTTGACAGCAAAAAGGAGGGTGGAACTAGAGGTATTGGTTATTGTGAAGTTTTCTCTTACTGTATCTATTGATTAGATTGATAATCAGCTATTTAAGTTTGTTAGACTAGCAAAGATACACAAGAGAGATAAAATAAGAAATATATCATTCATTAATGGATGATTCATTGATACAATATGAGTACATCCTTTTAATTCTGATCTAGGCAGTTGGCCTACCGTCTACCTAATCATCCCTAACTATTACCAATACTTACAACTAACTTTAACCTAATTGGTCACTTAACAGATGTGACCTTTATTACTATCCATTTGATTATATTAGGACTCCTAATCTATATTATTGAGTCACGAGTGTTACTTATCTTAACATACCACCTTAACACATATTACCCCTTTAACACAAAATACTACACTTTACAAAACAGTACTTCTGAAAATAACTAGATTCATCATTCATCAACTAAAACATGATTACAAAATTAAAAAGTTGTATGACATTTTTGTTGTGTCTTCACCAATGCAATGTAGCTCCCGTTCTGGGACTTTTCTTGGTGCTCCATCTGACTAGCATAACTCTCTCTTTGAAGGTAGGCTTCCATCCGATTCTCCTAGGCAATCTCTCCTCTCAGATTTCCATAACCCTCTCTTTGAAGGTAGAATCTGATTGGACATAATCATCATATTCATCAAATCTCTTTGTTGTTTGAATCTTTCTTGTTTTAATCTTGTACTACAACTCTCTTTCTGTTTTACTTTATCCTTGAGTACATTGGCACATTGGATTTTGTGCTACCAGAACTATAGCGGCTGGTTGCACAGTAGTAAAAATTCTTTCTTTTGTTGCTGCTTCCACCTTTATTATCTTTCTTTGTTCTGTTGCCTTTATTGGAAAGGGCATTCTCTCCAACCTCCTCTTCATCCACTTGCTTTTCTTCAACCATGAGGGTTGAGATCATGGCATCTAAAGACTGTGAGAGGATTTGGCTTAGTGTGAATATGATGTTGTTATAGCTTGATGGCAGATTGTTTAACAATATTGCTTTGGTATCCTTCTCAATCTTGATGCCACTTTCAACCAACTGATGCATAAGTGCTTTCAAGGTATTTATGCGGCTGGACATAGTTTCCCCATAAGCCATTTTTAATCCCTAAAATTGTTTTCTCAATATAAATTTGGCATTTTGTGCGTTTGACCCAAATAACTTATTTTACTCATCCCAAATCTCTTTGGAACTTTAAGGTCTAAATAATGGAGCTGTGTATCTGACATACACTGTGCAATCATAGACTTAGCCTTGTCATCCTTTTATGTTCACTGAATTAATAGATCCGATTGTGAGGGGTTTGTTTCAACTCCACGAACTATGTTCCATATATCTAAATGTATTAACTGTAGTTGTAATTTAATTTTCCAGGTATGGAAATTTCCATGAATGAATTTCCCTTATGCAGGTTTCTCCAATTTCAGAAATAAAAATAATCAATCAATTTCCTATTTATTTTTTCCCTTTGGGTTACTGAAAAAATCTTGAGAAAATAAAAATTACATCTGGCCTCCATGTGACGTCTCTGCATGTTTCTTTCTTTTGGGCAAAAATTCATTGTGTGTTTTGGCTCTGTATGGTGCTTCTCTTCTTCACCAGGTCTGATATTCAACTATGTAAGCATTCTTTTATCCAATTGTGCACATCTTTGCTACTTCTCGTCTTCTATTGTACTCAAGGTTGTCTGGCTCAACTTGAGAATGACTTCTGCTATTTTTTTAGCACTTCCATGTCTGAGAATGACTTCTGCAATTTTGTTAGCACTTTGTGTCTGAGAATGTTGTGGTTGTGGGCAGGTATGTAGCAGCCATGTCTGAGATTTCACACATTTTCTCTTTGTGTTCTGCATTAGGGTCTGGTTGTCTGAACAAGATAGCGATTCTGCTTTGTCTTGTTGGGCTATCTCCATTTGTCTGTCTGTAGGCCAGGTTGGGCATGGTTGTGTCTCTGTGTGTTCTAGGTGCCGTTGTTGCTTTGTCATCTGGGTCGGTTGATTCTCTTTGTTCACAGTCTGGTTGTCTTTTTCTTCTATAGCAAGCCCAGTCTCTTTTTCGATAGTTCTTGTGGACACTCAATGTTCTTTTCAATCCCTCCAATAAACTACCTTTTGTTAACTTCATAAAAATTTAAACATTCTAATGTTTAACTCTATTAAAACATTAAATTTCTATCTTGCCATTTTTATGGGTATGCTCGGGACATTTTTTCTACTACAAACTACAGACTCCTCTCCTCCTCGAACTTCCAGTCATGGACTCCAAGATTAGTATCACATCTCTAATACCATGTCAGAAGCAAAGATACTCTAGAGGGATAAAATAGGAAGTCTATTATTCATTAATGGAGGAGTCATTGATAAAATTCAAGTACATCCTTTTAGTTGTGATCTATGTAGTTGGTCTACCTAATTATTTATTTCTGATCTATGTTGTTGGTCTACCTAATCTTCCCTAACTACCATTGCCAACAATTAACATAAACCTAATTGGTCACAAAATACACATGACCTTTATTACTAGCCACTTTATTATATTAGGAGTCCTATAAATATCATTGAGTATTTACTTATCCTAACAAAGTTTAGGTTTGGTCAAAAATCAATAAATCATCCATGTTCTAAGGAAATATTATTGTTCCTATGTATGCTATGAATGGGCTCGGTGCATCCTAGGGACAATATGAATGTTTCTTGCTTGGCATTGCTATTTACTGCATGACATGTCCATTGATAGAGACCTATTTTATGTGTTTCTTACTTTGAAGGGACTGCTTACATCAAAGGAATACACGCTGGGTAGCTTATTTCTCTTGCAGATAGGTGAATTCAGAAATAGAATCCTTGACAATGAAAGCAACGGTTGATAAAGATTTAAAAAGAGAAGTTTCAGGGGGCGAATGGGAATATAAATCTACTTCTTAGAATTAAGGATTTCATTTTTTTGAACAATTTTCTAAAGACCAAGGTTCAAGGTTTGAACCAGGTTCTCAAAACATTTCTATGCAATAAAAAATGACAGGACCAGAATCAGCCATTTTAGGTCCATTATGGTATACTATGTCATTGTTTAGTATATCATATTTGCCTAAGGTGTTTTACAAACTTTGATATACATACACTGCATGGAGTAGACATGCATCCCAATTGTGTAGATTTTTGAACACGCTTCTCTCCTTTAGTGCATTGTTACCAGATTTGTGGGTCAAACCTGTGATTTGTGGGTTTGACCTGACTTGCTTCCCAAATGAGTCATTATGAATTGTTGTGAGTTTGACTTGCCTACTCGCATTTGACCTGTGAATAACTCATGGTTCAAACCCTTGACCCACAAGTACTCACTGATTGGGTCAATGGTTTTGACCTGTTGACCTGTGGAAAACTTGCAAGGCTTAGTTATAAAAGCCCAGAAAAGAATCATTTTGGCCCATTTTCATTATTTTATTCTGTAGAGCTTTCTCAGCTCTGATATTTCTTGAGCTGTGTTGAACACTTTACTCTTTCATAATTCTTTCCAAAAATTTCCTGGGAATTTCGCATCTCTGTCACTTACTATTACTTTAGGAAATCCATGAAATCTATGATTTTCCTTTATGATCACTTCCACCCTTTGACTTGCTATATATGTACTTTGAATTCCACAAAAATGTGCATATTTTGTGAATGAAGTCATGTTTGTGAGTCTATTGACGACCACAAAAATGACATCCTTACCTTCTGATTTTAGTAAACCTGTAATGAAATCCATTGATATCTCTTTCTATTTTTGATTAGGTATGTGTAAAGGATGAAATAACCCTGGAGTTTTTACTGTTTCTCCTTTATTTCTTTGGCAAACTTGACATTCTCTTACAAATTTTTGAATGTCTTTCTTCATTTCTTCCCCCAAAAAATATTTTTTGATTCTTTGATATGTTTTAACTTTTAAGGAACCCTGAATGTCCTGCCATCGGAGAGTCATGAGACTCCATTAATATTTGTTGTTTCAAATTTTATTGAGGGCATAAAAATATTCTACCCTTGTACCAGAGAATATCTCTCTTTCACTCCAAATGTTCCATAGAGTTCATCCCTTCCTTTATACATTGTATTTTCTGTCTCCTACTATTGTCATTTTTCCATTCATGGCGACCTTCTCCAACCAGACAGGAATGGAAGGTGTAATGGAATATAAACTTGAGGCTTCTTCTATTATGGAAAGTGCATCTACAACCACATTGTCCTTCCCCTTTTTGTATATTATTTCAAAATCAAACTCTTGCATTTTTGCTACCCATTTTTGTTGCTCTTCTAATGACAATTTTTTCTCCAAAAAGTACTTTAGGCTATCATGGTTCGTCTTGACTTTAAAATACCTTCCAACAAGATATTGTTGCCATTTTTTTATTGCATGTAAATTGCTGCCATTTCTTTTTCATATGTAGATTTCACCAAGTGTTTTCCCTTTAATTATTTATTTTCAAAAGTCAATGGTCTACCTTCTTGCATCGATATTGCCTCAATTCCTTGTCCAGATGCATCACATTCGACTATGAGTGTTTTACCAAAATTAGGTGTTGCCAATACTGGTGTAGAAGACATGGCATCTTTTAAGAGTGAGAATGCCAAGGTAGCCTCTTCATTCCATACAAATGAATTTTTCTTCAAGAGAGATGTGAGTGGGCCTATAATGCGTGCGTAATTCTTAACAAATTTTTGATAATATTCTATAAGACCCAAAAATCCTCTAAAGACTCTTGATGTTCTTAGGAATAGGCCATTTTGTAATAGCTTGGATCTTTTGAGGGTCCACCTTAACCCCTTCCCTTGAAACAATATGACCCAAATACTTTACTTGTTGTTTCCCAAAATAACATTTGGATCTTTTTACATACAATTAATTGTTCTCAAGAATTTGGAGGACTTCATCCACATGTTTAATGTGGTCTTTCCATGATTTTCTATAGATAAGTATATCAAACCAACACAAACTTTCTAAGTTGGGGTCGAAAATTTTTGTTCATAAGGCTTTGAAAAGTAGGAGTAATAGTCAACCCAAAAGGCTTGACCAAGAACTCATAGCATCCGTCATGAGTTCTAAAAGCTATTTTGGGAATGTCTTCTTTTCTTAATCTGATCTGGTGGTATCCTGATTTAATATCTAGCTTTGTAAAATAAGTCACTCCATGAAGCTCATCTAATATCTCATTAATATTTAGAATAGGAAAGTTATATTTTATGGTGATTTTCTTTAGATCTTTATAATTAGGACACATCCTCCAAGAATTATTCTCCTTGGTTGAATAATACCTGAATCCAACATGTCTTGTACCATTTTCTCAATCTCCCCCTTTTGTTGATGAGGATATCTATAAGGACTTTTATTAGGAGGAGTACTTCTAGGTATTAGTTCAATTTGATGTTCATGATCCCTAGATGGAGGTAGCCTTTTAGAAATTTCTTGGAAGACCCTATGGTGCTTTTCCAAGGTGAATTTTAATTCCTTTGGAATATTTTCATCTTCTTGCTTTACTTCCATAGAATAAAGTCTAATCAAAACTCCCCTACTACCCTTTTTTAAGAGCTTTTCCATTCTATAGTGCTGATGACCTGAGAAGGTGCAGATTTTAACCCTTTGAGTTTATATTGAATTCCTTCCAATTCAAATATCATGAATAATTTCTTATACTTTGTAGAAAGTGTATCTAATGTTCTCAACCATTAAATCTCCAAAACAACATCTACACCTCCAATGGGAATGGCATACATCGGTCTTTCTAAGTTATATTCTCCCATATTAAGTTTAATGTTGTGGCATTTTCCTCCACACAATCAATACTACTTCCATTAGCAACCAAAACTAGAAAATTTGTCACTGGATACACAAAACAATTTAGGCTCTCTGCTAATCTTTTATCAATGAAGTTATGTGTACTCCCTGAGTCAATAAGTACTATGACCCTTTGCTTCTTAGTGTATCCTACGATCTTAAGGGTTTGAGGTGCTGAAAACCTGTCAATGTTGATAATTATAGCTCAGACATGTGCTTTTGCATAGGCTAAGTGTCAAGCATGCTAAAGTTGTCCAAAGCCTCCCTAGGTACTTGCTTAATTTATTAAGTGACTTTTATATGTCTTTCATAAGTTTAACTTAGGAAAAACACATCAATTAATTTAATTAATTAATGTTGGTTATTGACTAAAGTTTTTCTAATGTTAAGTGAATTAATCAGATCTAATTTTGACCATTGATCTTAAGTGAGTCTTAGGATTAAATCCTAGCCATCCATCACTTTGGAGATTAGGAGGTTAGGGTTTTGGTCAATGAAATTGAAGATTTTCAGGTCCTATCAAACTTGTCAACTAGGTTTGTCTTTGACCACAGATTGAATCTAAGTTTCAGCTATTTGATAAAGTATTTGCTGCTGTTTTAGGACAGCCAACAGTCCAAGAACTTCTTGCTGATTTGTTACGGTTGCACTTCCAATTTTAGGTGCTCTAGCATGTAGTTTAGTAACCAAAAGTTAGCACATGCATACTAAAATAAGTACAACACACCTAAAGATCTTTACAGCTGAAAATGGATAGATCTAAGAGACTAACACATGCATTTTTGTACACAGGTATTTTTGGTCAACACGACCATGGATAAAACCCCCCAGGGAAAACCAGTTTGGGATATCTGTCTATATAATGATGATTAAAGCAAGAGATACAACAAGTAATGAAATACAATGGAACTTGTATACATAGTAAGCTCCTCATGAGCCTTGACACAAGAACCAGAGAAAGAAGTGCCCAAACTGTGGTGCGCCCTCTCCCTTTGTTGCCCTTTGCATTGAACTGAAGCGCCCTAGCTCATATGTGACCCAATGAAGAAATCCCTCCACAGGAATGTTCTCTCCTGTGCTACCTCTCCACTGAAACTGTCAGAGATCGAATCCTCCAAGCAGATCTGCTACCAGGTAGCTGCCAATCCTCTCAACATGTGCGCCCTCCTCCTAGCAGAAATGATCACCATAATAAACAGAGCCAGATCCTGAATGTCTCTCTCCATAGAAACAAGCGCCCAAGCTCTCCTCTCCTCTCCCTATGCATCAGATCTCATCTCAATCTGACAAGACCTCCTCCTCTAATGAGCAAATGAAGAAAACAAAATGCGCCCTCCTCCTCAAGAAGCGCCCCTCCTCCATGAAAATGCTTCCTCTCAAAGATGGAAGCTATGGCTCCATGGAAATGCTCTCCATGCAAGCTCAAACCAACCTCAAGGTTCTCCTCAAGCTCAAGGGTTTTACTCAAACCCTCATGAAGTGCGCCCTTCTTCTCCTCAAGAAATGTGCCCCTCTTCTCTTCTCCAAAACTCTCAAGTGAAGAATGAGTCTCCAAAATGCCTTTACCCTCTCTTTAGCCTCCTCATGCCAACCCTAAAAGATCAATGGCC
>JZKD02S2126172.1:136054-158825 GCA_000966675.3 Picea glauca
CTTAAAACTCCTAAGTCAAAGTGAAATTAGAATCATAAAGTAAAGTACAAGGGTAATAGTCTTCCCCCTTTGTGCTTAGAGACTCATAAGCACATGGGGACCACTTTCCAGGGTACCCAAAATTTTCCAAGGAGAATCCCCTCCACTTTGTGAACTACCCATTTTCCATCAAGAACAACCCTTTGTGCTCTTATGTCAAGGAGGCCCAACCTTCCTTGATTCTTTGGTAATGTGCATACAATCCAAGCCACCAAAGGAATCCCTTTTGCACCTCCCTGTTTGCCCCAAAGAAAACTTCTAAGAATGTGTCCGACCACTTGTAGCTTGGTTGAGAAGGGATTGGATCAACAAGAAGAATAGATGTGCTTGACTGCTAAAATCGCATCAACAATTGTAACCTTCCCTCTACATTACCGAATCCGTGGGGCTGAGGGGTTGGATTTGCGGATCCCCAGATTGGAAATGGATTCACATCCACCAAGTTCCGCCTCAGATCCACTTCGTGGGAAAGTTTGTTTGTAAGTGTGAATTTTGAAACGCGGGCCCCGTGTTATTAAACTTGGATTATTAAATATCTGCTCCACGGTCTGTACATCTGACCGACATCATGTAATCAACTCCTATTGTTTGGCCCCAATACTTTATGTTATTAAATTGGTGAATCCAATTATGTTATAAATGGTTGATTATTGATTAGTTTGGGCCCTATTCTTTATGTTGTAAAGGAATGATTATTAAATTATTCGACCCACCTTTAGTTAGTTTCTAATTAAACAGTTCACCCCCCCAAGTTATTAATTATTAGATAGTTCGCTGCCCCACTAGTTACTATTATTAAATAGTTCAACTTGAATTGATATATAATATATTAATTACTCTATGTAAGTATTACATATTACAATATATATTTAAGTTATATATTATCAAATTTTTAATTTTTGTATAAATTTTTGTTAAAAAATTATATTTATATTGCTTGTACTTGTTGTTTCCCCACTGTATCTGGATTCAAATCCTGGTAACTTAGCCTTCATTGCAAGTGGAAGATATAATTCCAAGCTTGATGTTTCTTTTTAAACTTGGCCATGATCTATCTCCACAAATCAACAAGAGAAATTTGCATGCCAAAGGGGATTCCCAAATGCTGAATGATCTCTTCCGGTTTAATAAACTTTCATTTATGGTTCAGCCAATGGGGAGGGTCATCCTAGCTAGCAAGAAAGGCCTCTGTTTACTACTCACAAACTATAACTCTAACAACATCTGCAAAAGTGTCCAAGCATAAAATAGTACCCTCCATATATTTCTGAGTTAGTTGGATGAAGAGTTGGAAACTATAGAAGAGCTAGATGATCCTATTGGAATGAATGAAAATAAGTGATATGCTGACTTTACGTTGGATCTCAACTCTTGAATGTTGACTTTGTTAAAACAAAATCTAGCACCTAGAAAAGTAGTCCCAAGCACCAAGGTGTTAAGCTTTGTGTAATGTAGGAAGGCTACCCATTGTCACCTCTGTAGCTCTTCCTCTTCCTTTAGGTTGGCTCTTCTCCAACACAAGGTGGGTATCCCTAAGTAGGATTGCTAAAGGCTATGGAGTGGAGGCTCTAGGTGATGCTTAAAGAGTAAGCCTTAACAAAACATGCGGTTGTGGTGAAAAGATGAATGGTTTGAGAATAATAAGGTGATGGAAAACCCAAGACTAGTGCCTACCAAATATTGGGAAAAACGGAGTCAAAGAAGCATGGACCTAAGAGGGTGAGTGTATGAATATGTAAGGCAAACAAGGGCTGTTATACATGCCACAAATCAGCCTTATCTTGCTGAAAATTATTGCAGGAATTGGCCTTGGAAAGCTAGGGGTGATACTCTTAAACATTGTGATGAAGGTGATGTCATATTACTCTAGCAACAACTTAGTTTGTTAGATGCAAGCTTAAAATAAAAACAAAAAACATAAGAGGGATTATATCCTCACATTACGCCATTGAAATGGTAGATACCCCATTACAACCAATGTTTTAAAACTCGGACTTGGCCTCAGACTCAGACTTGGACTTGGGATTGACTTGGACTGATTTGATTTTAATGATTTGGTTTTACTAGAAAATACAGAAAATATTTAAATTCAATAAAAATAATATATTTTAAAGATACCATTTCGATAGAAACAAGTCACAAAATATTCAAGGTGTGCTCATGCATATGCCATATACCAAGTAAAGGTGAATATATCAAAAAGTTTCAAAATGGCACAAAGTGCAATGCATAACATGATAACATGATAACATTTGTCATTAGTCGGTAACACATATCAGCAACAAAATACATAATCATTGAGGCTCTAGCCTCTAAATGGCCTCTAGAGTCTAGGCTTGAGTCTTTAAAACATGCTACAACCATCTTCTTTCTCCTAGCCTTGTCTTATTCAAATTTCGCAAGCTGATTTTCCAATTCCGATCTAATCTGTCCAATCTCCTCTAATGGGGTCATGCATGGGGCAACTAGGCCTTTTCTACCAGCCAAGTGTTCTTTCAACCTATGAATTTCCCCCCCTTTATGCATTTCTTGCAATATTTGCAATAAATCTCCTCATCCACAAGATCGACATGGATCCATGCAAGGTCTTTGACTCTCGGGGAGGCAGCCATGGTAGAATTTCAATCTGCAAATTCAAATATGCAACATTGCAAGAAACAAACCCCATCTTAAATTTTTGTAAGAAAAGTTCATACTTCAAACTTCAAAGTTCAAACTAGTAGAAGGCTGAAAGACAACTTTAAAGATCGATTTCAAAATTCAGATTGTAATTTAATGATGTTAGTTTTTAGCTTGGTTGGTGTCTCAGCTATGCCTAGGTGTCCTAGGCCAACTGATGGACACCTTAAACAACCTAGATCAGCCTTAGTATCTCAGTTTAAGTTAGACTTAGGCTTGCAACAAAAAAATCCTCCTTGAGTGGAATGTGGGGCCCAAGGAGAGAGGGTGCACCTCTGGACGTGGCTGATAGTGGAATGTGGGTCCTTATCCAAGGGGGGCGCACCACCTAGTGGAGAGTGGGGTCCAATAACCCCAAATCTCAGCCATTGAGGCCAAACCTTGGCACACATCTCAAGATGAATGGGGGGTTGCTAAGGAGATAAAAGGAGGTTGAGGGTGAGAGGACATTCACATTCTCATTTGTGAGTTGAGCAAGTGAGTAGAAAGAGAGTGCTTGAGGCTGAGGAAGGAGGGCAAACTATGCTGGAGCAAGCAACAAGCTGAGGAGGGAGAATCTGGGAGAGAAAGGAAGTTGGAAGAGGTCAGAGACAGGGCCATATTAGGCTACCAGTATCAGGCTCAACTTAGGCCAAGTTTTACAGCAACAAGAGGGGCGAGTTAGGGCTCTATGTCCTCATCCAGGACTGGCCAGATTCAGCCGTACTATTCAACAGAGAACATGGCTAAATTTTGGGTGCATTTTTAGTCAATATTAGGCTGTACTAGAGGCCGTACAACTACAACAAGGAGTGCTGAGATAGCTAGGCCGTACGGAGCCTGCGGAGAGGAAAACCCTACCCAAAAATTTTCTGTAAGGAATTTTTGAATTGTATTTTTTGTAAAATTTCCTTAGAAGCCTCAATAAGAAGCCCTCCTTTGCTGGTTTTCCCCACACTGGGGTTTCCAGGGTAATATCTGGTGTCTTGTGTAATTTATGTGCTTGGTTATGTATGCTTCCGCTATCATATTTCTGTTTTATATTTCAATTGTAGGTTAACAACGTAAATTTAGATTTTATATTAGCACTGATAATTTCTGGTTAAGTTAATTTATTGGCAGTAATCTCAGTGACTGAGATATAGGTAAAATTCAACATGGTATCAGAGCTTAGCCTTTGAATACAGGACAACCAAAGTACTTGCTGTGTAGACCAAAAAGGTAAATCAACAAGTGGGATAGAAGACCAGATAGTGTGGGTGAAACAGGGCAACAAACTCAAATGGCTAGTGCAGGCTTAAGGGTTGAGGACATGTTGGATGGAGCCTCAAATTTCTATCCTTGGAGGGAGCGTATTAGCTTGGTGCTGGAGGAGAATGGGCTGCTGGAAATTGCAGAAGGCAAAGTGGCAGCCCCAATTGATCCAGTAAAACTAGCTTCCCATACCAAGAAGGATGTCAAGACAATGAGGATACTCGTGTATGGTGTTAAGGACCACATCATTCCACATTTGTCTTGCAAGAAAACAACAAAGGAAATGTGGGAGGCCCCGGTAAAGCTATACCGGTATGACAACCATAGTAGGAAGATATTGTTCAGAGGGAAGCTAAGAAGCACGAAGATGGCCAAGGGAGAGTCCGTGGTCACTTACCTCACAAAGTTCACTTCGATTCGAGATGAACTTGCAGCAGTGGGAGAGATTGTGGCTGAGATCGAGCTGGTGAGGACATCCTTGAATGGCTTCACCAAGTAGTGGGATGTGTTTGTCTGAGGGGTGGTTGCACGGGAGAAGCTCCCTAATTGGGAGAGGTTGTGGGATGACTTCACCTAGGAGGAGTTGCGAGTGGATGCATCTCAAGCTAGTCAGCCGAAGAGTAAGGAGGAGGAGAATGTGATTCTTCATGCAAAGAAGAGCAGTGGAGTGGAAGGCTCTAGGGACATGGGCAAAGTGAGATGCTTTGCATCATTGCATGTCACAAAATTGGCCACTATGGCAGCAAGTGTCCTAACAAGAAGAAGAAGAAGAAGGAGTTGGAGGTGGCAACTACAATATCTCTATTGAGATGGATGTGTTTGCAGAGAAATTCGAGGACAAATTTTCTCTGGTTGCCACTCTTTCTAGCAATAATAGGTTGGCTGAGTTTGAGGACAATGGGGCATGGTTTGTGGACAGTGGGTCATCTCGCCATATGACGGGAATGAGGTCGATGTTCCTTAGTGTTTCAGAGACGGGCTCAGACTGCCATGTGAATAATGGGGCGTGCACCAGGCATGCAATAAAGGGAGTTGGATGCGTCATATTCCAACTAGAGTCAGGAGTGTCTCTAGAGGTGGATGAGGTGATGAATGTGCCAAAGCTGAAGGTCAACTTGAGCTCTATATTAGCTCTGGAGGATATGGGGTATGAAGTAATGTTTGTTGATGGGCATGTGCTCATACGGGCAGAGGGAGCGGCCTTGGATGCAACAATGAGGCTTGGCATCAGGAAAGGTATGATATACAAGGTGCTGGGACAACTTGTAGGTGGGTCCAGGGGGATCTTGGATCAGAGATCAATGTCGAAGAAAGTTAGTTGGTATGACTTGACATTGATGGCCGAGCGGAACAACACATCAGATCAGAGTGCAACAAAAGTAGCAGGTGGATCTTTCGGTTCAGAAGGAGCAACTACAACAACAACAACATATTTGATTGGATCAAAGATTGATCCTGGTGGAGACACAACCCTCGCTAAGAGGGAGTGTTAGTTTTTAGCTCGGTTGGTGTCTCAGTTATGTGTCCTAGGCCAACTGATGGACACCTTAACGAGCCTAGATCAGCCTTAGTATCTCAACTTAAGTTAGACTTAAGCTTGCAGCAAAAAAATCCTCCTTGAGTGGAATGTGGGGTCCAAGAAGAGAGGGCACACATCCGAAGGTGCCTGCTAGTGGAATGTGGGTCCTTGTCCAAGGGGGGCGCACCACCTAGTGGAGAGTGGGGTCCAACAACCCCAAATCTCAACCATTGAGGCCAAGCCTTGGCACACATCTCAAGGTGAATGGGGGGTTGCTAAGGAGATAAAAGGAGGTTGAGGGTGAGAGGACACTCACATTCTCATTTTGTGAGTTGAGTGCTTGAGGCCGAGGAAGGAAGGTGAACTATGCTGGAGCAATCAACAAGCTGAGGAGGGATAATATGGGAGAGAAAGGCAGCTGGAAGTGGTCAGCAATAGGGCCATATTAGGCTGCCAGCACCAAGCTCAACTCATGCTAAGTTTTACAGTAGCAAGAGGGGCGAGTTAGGGCTCTACGTCCTCATCCAGGACTGGCCAGATTCAGCCGTACTGTTCAGTAGAGAACATGGCTAAATTCTGGTTGCATTTTCAGTCAATATCAGTCTGTACCAGAGGCCATACAACTATAGCAAGGAGTGCTGAGACAGTTGGGCTGTACAGAGCATGTGGAGAGGAAAACCCTGCCCATAAATTTTCTGTAAGGAATTTCTGAATTGTATTTGCTGTAAAATTTCCTTAGAAGCCTCAATAAGAAGTCCTCCTTTGCTGGTTTTCCCCACATTGGGGTTTCCAGGGTAATATCTGGTGTCTTGTGTAATTTATGTGCTTGGTTTTGTATGCTTCCGCTGTCATATTTCTGTTTTATGTTTCAGCTATAGGTTGACTGCATAAATTCAGATTTTATATCAAAACTGATAATTTGTGGTTAAGTTAATTTATTGGCAGTAATCTCAGTGACTGAGATATAGGTAAAATTCAACAAATGAGAGGAAAACCTAGGAACATATTTATCATTTAATATACCGTATACTATATACCAAAAACAACCCATGATCACCAAAAACAACCCATGATCACTGCCAAACCAGCTCCAAGCTCCACTCTAAATCACTGTTCTTCAATGCTACTCCAAAACTCCAAATGCTCAATGAGAGAAGTGTCACTGTGTGAGGCAAAATAGAGGGGTAGGGCTATCTTTATAGTGTTCATTTAGGGTTTAGGAGGGTTCTTTGAGGGTCTGAGGGTTTGACCGAGCCGAGTAGGTACAGACTCGGTCGAGTTGACCTGTTTGGTACTGAACCAGCTGAGTCAAGCCTTGACTCAGCTGGTTCGGTACCAAACAGGTCGGTCGAGTCAAGCCTTGACTCAACCGGTTCAATACCAAATCGGTTGGCCGAGTCAAGCCTTGACTTAGCCGGTTCAGTACCAATCCGGTCGGCCGAGTCACTAGAACGACCTAGTCGGACCGGTTTAGGGTTGGTTTGGTCAACTCGGCCGAGTCCAAGTCTGAGTCGATTGGTTTTTAATAACTTGATTACAACCCCTTCTTAACATGCTACAAGGATTTTTTACAAGAATTAACAACATATGAAAACTAATGCAAACATAAAAAGCCTCACATAAACTAGAAGCAATACCTACAATCTTCTATTAAGCTTGCCAATATAATGTACAATGTAGCCCAAGGGGAGAACTCCTTCAATCCCCAAATTCCCAACCCTCATAAATAAAGAGAACTCCTTTAGATAAAGGAAGCCTCTTCTAGCTTACAATAAAATACATTATTTCCTAACTAACTCCATGACAAGTCAAAGAAATAATATAATAATGGAGTAGTTAGGTCTATCCTCAATTAATGGTTGACCATGTTCAGTGGATATGTGGCCTCCTGTAGAAATATCTTAGACGAACACTTAGTCACAAATCAGATTTCAACCTCCAATAAATTCAACAGTAATGTATTAAATTTACCAGCATTCTACTGTACTTTATGAGCAGAAATACATGGACTAAGGAAATTGAAAATCAGTGGCGGAAATTAAATGAACAGTAGACAGCATATTAACACATTTGACACAGATTTTCTGGGAAATGCCCCTGGAAAAACCCACAAGGGGAAAACCAGTCAAGGGGATTTTCTTCTTATTTAGGTCATAGGAAAATTCTGAGTTTACAGCAGCGATATTTTCAGCATTAAATACAGCATCTTATCTCACTAAATCTGCACAAAACACCTCGATTTCCGTTCCCAAACTAGCTGTCTCAATTTCTGTGCAACTGTATGGTCATGTACAGCAGAAATACAGCAGTATGGCCCTCGAACTTTGTGCCCAGACTTGACTGTATGGTACAGTACTCAAGTGTATGGATTTCACCCAGCAAAATACCTTGGAAATCGTGCCAAACATCAGCAGAAAGGATACCTCGATTTCTGTGCTTTAACTCAGTTGTATGGACAGCAATAAATACTGTACAGTCCACCTTCAGCTTCTGTACGGTACAAGACTATAATAAATGCTGAAAAACTTCTTGGATGTGTGTCAATCCCCTCCCTGGGATGCATGCCTTTACTTTCTTGCTGTTACTCTTTCCCTCTTAAGCTCAAACTTTCTTGGAAAGTGTGCCTCTTCAACTTCCCTCCAAGCTCTCTTCAAAAAGTGCGCCCCACTCTCCCTCAAGTGCTGCCTTTATTCACCAATTAATGAGTAACTTCCCTAACCCTTGATCTTCCAAAGAGATAGATGGCCAAGATTAGATCTTGCCCTCTTGAGATCAATGGTCGTGACTTAATCGTCCATTGAGTTCACTTAAATTACCTAAGTGATCCACACTTCATAAAGTCACTTTTACCCATCAAATATGAAAATGCTCAACTTGACTTTATAAAATCCCTTTATAAAGTCACTTAAGAGAGACATTTGCTCGTCACTTTTGCATGCTGGGCACCGCCAATGCAGAAGTACCTCCGAGCTACAAAATCTAGCACCTCCATCCTCAACAAGAGAACTTGCCTCATCCAAAAATATGAAGGAAAATGCAATAAAAATCTCTAAGAGAGGGTGCATCACTTAAAATAGGCATATTGACCAAATAAGACGCTATAAATTCCACATAAATTGTGCCCAAAATATAATAAAATATTCTTGACATAGAAGAATGTGCTCAATGGTCCACCTAGAAAATTGCTCCAAGGTGCACTCTCCAAGATGCATGAGTGAGAAAACAATAAAATAATCTCCCCTAAGAGAGTGCTCCATAACCACCATCCTAAAATAGTAAGTGGTCCACAAGATGCACAAACGAGTGTGCAACCACTCCACGTGTGAATCTCAATGTAGGGTGCTCCAACCAATTCATGGATAAGTGTGCAAGAGGCCAACTAGATGGAGCGATCCACAAGAAAAGCTAGTCAAAGGTCTTCAACAACTTCTCAAAATAGAAGGATTCCTTATGGGTTTTTTCTCCAATGTGCAGCCACCTCAATAAATATATAAATAATCTGCAAGTCAGTTACAACTCAAGACTTGTGCAAGGAAGGAGTCAACAACAATAAATTAAATAATCTTCAACCAACTCCACATGAGTATGCCCTCCAAGAATGTGCAATGGACCTCTT
The DNA here is from genome assembly GCA_000966675.3 of Picea glauca. Classification (NCBI taxonomy): domain Eukaryota; kingdom Viridiplantae; phylum Streptophyta; class Pinopsida; order Pinales; family Pinaceae; genus Picea; species Picea glauca. The sequence continues at coordinate 145,141 of JZKD02S2126172.1, forward strand.
CAAACCACCAATAATAAAAAATATTCTCCTTGAAGAGGTGTGCCCTAGGAGAATGTGCCTATGGTGGTCAACCTCAATAATTCATGTGCCAAAACCACGTGTTGTTTTCCAAACCCATCAACTAATTTTCCCAAAACCATGTGCACAAGAGAAAGGCTACCTAGAGAAGTATGCAAAGGTAGTTACATCAATAAATAAGACAATATTCCTCCATATGTCTTGAAAGTTGAAATCTATGCCAAAGAGGGGAGTGCTCCATTAAGACCCCCAAATCACCTCCACATAACCTCATCCACGTGTGAAAGCAAGCCGGTGAGGTAGGGCACTCAAGTAATTAGTGTTCACCAAGATAAAAATGATTACATTAACCATTGAATGGTTAAATCAACCTCCACATGTGCACAAAGGCTTATGCTCTAATATAAATCAACATGAACATGTGTGTCAATAAAGGGTTTATGCTCCATCAATATGTGGCACCTTGTAAATAAAAGTTGTTCTCCCTATCAAAACCCCACCATGATACCAACATAACAACAAAATGTAAGCTCTACCTAGGCTTGAAGTTGAATCTAGGGTGCACCACCACCAAAGGACTAATACCTCAACAACACATCATCAAAGCTTAAGAAGAAGAATAGACCACCATAGAAGCCCATGTAGCACCACCCTTCTAATAGATTAACATCATCAAATGCACATCCCCCCCTAGGTGATGTCTAATATAACAATGTTAAATTGCCTAGGAACATCACACCAAGGAAATATGTATGAACACATGACCACACCACATCAACATCATATGAAAGCGACATGAGAAAGTGCTCATTCCATCAAACATCCATTATGTCCCCACCACACACTTAATAAAAGGGGATCATGTAGAATACCCCCTCCTCCTAGTGACATCACGAACACAACATCAACATCATACATAGTCACTAGGATGCTCCATGAAGAATATGATGCAACTACCTCACATCACCAATATCTAACCCCTTGCGGGGGGGGGCGCTAGAACCGTCATACATGAATAACGTGCATCACTCTCTAGATGAACAAGTATCCTAAGACAACACCATGATGAAGTGGCATAACCATCAAATTTGTACCAAGAGGGTAATCCATCAATCAAAGGCATGCAAATGTGAGAGAAGCACCAACCATAAGCCATCAAGCATGATCACCCAACAAGGAGAAGTGAGTCCTCTCCAACCCAAGACGCCAACTCAACCAAGAAGCAGCATCTCCAAGTAAAGAAAGAGAGTGTGTACCCCCAGTCCATCCAAAAAGCTCCAAGGGTACCAGCTGCAAACTCCATCAATGTGATGAAAATGGCGATGTGGAACCTCATACAATATGAGGTGTAACAGACTCAATTTTAATTTTGTCAAGCATCCACTACCTATCAAGGGTGTGATGCCATTTGACTTATCAGGGGCGAGGCGTGGCTCCACATAATGGCCAAGCTCAACTGCTTTACAATGACCCCCTTGCCAAGGTATGCCAGCCTGTAAGGGGTGAACATGTCCCTGCAGAGTTTCGAACCAGGGGGGGCCCTAACTCTCACTGACCCGGCACACTCCTTTGGATACACACACACACACACAATGTCTTGTTTAGAAAATCTTATGAATTTGTCTCGTATATTGCATAGTAATATTGTCTATTAAGAATACAAGTGTTTATATATATATATAGACAACATGTCTTGTTTAGGAAATCTTATGAATTTGTCTCGTATATTGCATAGTAATATTGTCTATTAAGAATGCAAGTGTTATAGCCTGGTCAACTTTTAAGGCCAACTATCACAACGATTCCAAAATTATACTGGCTCTCATACTGGGAAAATTATGTGCAGAGATTCTGCATCCACTACCATCAGTGATATCCCCAATGTTATTAGACTTCAATTGTAATATGTATGCTACTTCACTGAAGCTTTACTTGATAGTTCCCTATGGTAGCATTGCCCACCTCTGTTTTGGAGACATTTATAAAATGGACACCACTATATTGCTTAACAAGGAGAACTTTTCATACTTTTGTAAATTTTTGGGTTGATATGCATTGAGATATTTTGAAACACAATGTGACCGTGCCCAGGTGAGGAGACATTTTCTAGCCTCAGCTATAAGTGCTGTTCCACTCCTTCTTTGTTTGTATATATGTCTTGTTTAAGTTGTTTAGTAGGTTGACTTTCTTATTACTGAAGCATTCTTTTTTTTCCAAGGAAAACCTTGCAGGGAAACTGAAGGAATGCTTCCCCACATTCGTGGATGGCATCCCTAGTAAACCCATTGGCATAGACTAGTGCACCTTACCTAGGGTGATTCGAATTTGAATGGGGCACCTGTTGGCATGAAACTAACCAAATACATAACAACATTGGTGACAACCGGTTGAGCTAACCCCATGGGCTAAGCCAAAAGCATTCCTTGTGCAAACAGCCTAAGATATTTACATGTGTTAGAGAAGGGAAGATAATCAGTACAATTTTTTTGGGGAAATGCATCATATATTTCATTATTGAACAATAAAGAATACATCAAGAATCATACTTCATTGAGACAAGCTGCGATTATACAGACTACTCCTTCTTACACATGCAAGGAGAGCCAGCATATCTTCCTTGGCTTCAATCTGAAGAGACTTTGCATCTTTTCTGAAAATGCAATTTCTGACTGAAATGTGTGTTGCCAACTCTGATCTAAAAGTTGCAATCTCACCCAAATGAAACAAGGTAGCATACCCATTAAAAATTGCATGCCATTGCTTTTTCCATAAAAAGAGATGCCTTTCAATCTGGTAGTGTTTTAGATTCTTCTTCCAAACTGTCTGACCATCCATACTCCCTCAAAAATGACCTCTTTCGAATGAAGAGGGGTGGCCAAGAGAATAGCAAACTTAGCAGGCAACCCATTCTCAAAAGGCACTGGCGACCTTGCAGCCCCAGAACATATGTTTAACTATCTCTACTTTGTTATAAACCACACAGCAGCCATTTGTTAGGCCCAAGTAGTGTAGCAGCGAGTCTATCTTTAATGGCTAAGCAGTTTCTAAGCACTGAGCATCCAAGCATCCTAGTCTTGACTCTTAAAGGAGTGGGATTCTAGATATTTTGACACTACTTAAGCTGTCTGATTTAATTATCTTGAATGGCCCGTTTTATGTTAAGTTGATCTACAAGTGGGTGATTTGGGCAGATCTTATAATGGAGCTCTTTAGTTCTGCTGTCCATCAAGGGTTTCCTTAGGACAATCCAATGTATCATTCTACGATTGTTTATATACAATTTTTCCTTTATGTGAATTGTTAATTACATTATCTGAGCTAGAAGGTAAGGTTATACCTTATCTGATAGTTATGGCAAGGGATATCTAGAGACTAGAGTATCTGAAATTTTACGTTGGGCTTATCATATTGTGAATTTTTATGTACTTGTGCTTTTACATATGTTTAATGTTAGAATGTGCTGAATTTGTTGAATCGAGGGCATTTTTTTCTTGCAGGAAGCTCAAGCTTATGCTACAGAAAATGGTTTGTTCTTTATTGAGACCTCAGCCAAGACAGCACAAAATGTAAATGAGCTTTTCTACGACATTGGTAAGTTTGTCTTTGTATGCTGGAGCTGTGTTGAAAAACTACCTCTCTTTCTTTCTTGCATAACATGCTTTATATTTCCTTGTTTGCCATTCCAGTACAATCTGACAATAATGTTAGCAGTTAGAACCACAAACTAGGGAGTTATTTGTACTAATTATGTGAGAAAACAGCGTTAGGAAGGATAATTATGTTTTGGTAATAGCAGTTAAGAGGAAGGAATTTTAGAGGAACTCAGTGAGTTTTTTAAGTGTGTTGGATTATCATTAAGTAGTTACAAATTTTCTAGAGGAGAACAACAGAGTTTCAAAGTATTATGCATACATGTACATGATTAACAACAAAAATCTAAACAGTGTATCATACCAATAAAGAGAACAAGTGTATGAGGAAGACATATTGTAATATATATGATACTTTGCTAACATTTAGGTCTTGCTATTGTAGTAGTTCGAATTGTTTTGCATATATGTTTTCATTGGTTTATTAGTAATAATTGCACTAGTATTGGAGCCTAGGCTACAGCCAACCTCCTATAGGCAGCACAATTGTTCTCTCTTGAAATACATATTAAGAGGTCTAGAAATGGCACAAATATTCTGAAGGATGAATTTAGAGACATGAATAAACTACTATTTTTGCAAAAAAATTTGTTTAGGATAACAATCTTGAAAGTGTTGTCACGGCCATGATGTCCAAGGATGACCAGGAAGTGGTAAAGAAGAAAACCAAGGAAGATGGTGGAACAAAGCCACAGTAGAAGGAACTTTATGCAAGCTATTTGAGACAAGTTTATATGAGCCCTGAATTTTAGCACATGGTCAAGTTATCACTAGAGTTGTAGTTCTAAATATCTAAATGAAATGATACATCGACAGGAATATGATGTAGTGTCCTACTGAGCACTTATGTATATGGTTCCACATTTTGTAAATCTTCAAGTCAAGAAAATGGTAAATTCCCAAGCATCAATAATCATCTTGAACATTAGAGGTAATACAGTACAATGCTTCAACCAGTAAATTAAGGGAAATAATGGACAGACAGAAATAAGGGAAGAACTCTCAAATGGATTTATTTTGCAAAGATGATTGAAACTCTATCCATATCTGCTTCGTACTAGAGAGATATGGTTGATCATTGTCAGAACCTAACAGAGAATGCATGTGAGGGAAATAAATGTTATATAGAGGCTCTCTTTTACTAGAAATGGGAACATTAGTTATATTGATGATAGACTAGTATCATGGGTTTACAGGATGACATTAGGCACACATTGCAAATATAATAGAAATCCATTAAGCTAACCATGATATTACAAACCAATATGGATGTAGTTATACTGTTGTGGTTGATCAATCACTCACGGAAATTGTTTTCTTGCAAAACCCCTTTTTTATTGAAGTTTTTGAACATTAAGGACATCCAAGATGGTTGATGGTTCACTTGCTATTTGTACTTAAATCTAAAATTTTATTAATGTTCAAGTGACAGAAAGCAGTCAGTGGGACACAGAGACAAATTGGGCATGCAGATTACTTCCAGAGACAGAGTGTCTAAAGCATCTCCTGAAGATGACATCTCTCAAAAAATCCATCGATTGACACAAGAAAAGATAAAAACATAAAAGCGGAGTATGTCATATGACAAGAGGCAAAAAAGGCGGCTTACTTATGTGGTGTACTCAATAAAATGAGTCTATGACATATAAAGGAGAATAATTCTTGTGATTGTTGCTTAGGAGAACACCTTGAACATGAATGCCTCAAGGGCAAAAAATGGTGTAACAAAAGCTAGCCCAACAACTGAACCAGTATTCATAAGGCTAGAGATTCAAGAGTTTTCCAAAGAAAAACGGGTTACCATGGAAGGAACCCACCATAGATACCCCATCGAATGAATTTCCCATAGATACCCACCATTGATTAGAAGGACTATCAACTGTCAAACTTTATTATGAATCCATTTTCTAAATTTTCAGTATTATAAGCCAAAATGCTTGCACTGTTCAATCTTTCATAAAATAATATAGAAGCCTTATTTTTTTCTATCATAATGCCACAGAAATGATCTAAATAAACATCTATACGGGTATTTTGCAGGGTTGGTTCAAAGCACTTCAGATTAAACTATAAAGGTTGAAAGAATCCACAATTTGGGTTTGATCTCATTCAGCTGTGAAACAGAAGAATATAGAATTCTGAATAACAATTCCTAATGTTAAACTGGATAGATACAGCGACCATGGTAATGAATATTATTCATCAGGCTTCAGTAGTATATTCAGCAAACTAGGGAGAGTAGTTCAACTAAAGAAATGCAACTTAGAATACCTTGAAATAGCTAACTATCAACATGAAGAAATGCTGTCTGCAAATCATTGTAATATATGGGCAAACAATTCTAAAGTAAATCTAGAATAGATACATTTGTCTGGAATACTGTAAAAATCCTTGAAAAGCAAATGCCTCAAAATAGGTACCATCCAAAAACATATCAAGATACTCTTGATGGTCTATTATAGGAGGGCCTAACAAATTTTGTATGCATTTTACAATGTCAAAGTTGAATCAAATCAACTACACAAAGTGTAGAGTTAATGGAACTGATTAGAGCTAATTTTGGTTACTCATGAAGGCATTGAAATATCTAGAGAAAGTTCATTTGAATTTTATTTTTGAAGTGCTCTTCATTCTTCATTTTTTTATGAACAACTCTCCATGTGTTCGAGTGTTATTACATTACTGTTGAAACCTCAGATGATGTTGGAGAGTTTGAGTAAGGGTTTATTGCTTATTATGGTTGAACTTCAATATGGACTTAATTCTATCTTTGTTGGTTTCAGAAACTCCAAGTGATATGTTGCTTTGCTTTGGTGTAGTTGGCTCGAGTACCTAAATACTTCCATTACATTTCGTCAAATCTCAATAATACTTTGGCAAATGTGCTTTTGTGTTGACAAATTTGAGCACTTATCTGTCATTCAAACGAATGTTTTATGAGTTGAGATGCATCATGTTATGGATGACTATTTTCCTGCTATTTTGATAGTGGATCTACTGTCCTTTATATCTCTTTATGCTTTCTTTTGTAATGAATATTTTTGTGATATGATTCACATGCCAAAATGTTGAAAGAATACTTGGATTACTGTTTGCGGCAATGGTTGAAAAATAAATTTTTGTGCCAAAATTTAATTTAGGGAGATGATTAATATTTGTATTGTCATACAACTTGATCCAACCCTAAAGGTGATTAGTTGCATTAAAAATTTACTCTTCGTTTTCGCTTTCATAATTATAATTTCCCATAGTGAAAACACTTAATTGAGTTGCAAGAATGATAGTTGCACTTTTGTTCTTCGCACTGAAAACCATAAAAGAATGGTTATAGTTGTGGTTAAAGTGGCAAATGACATGTTGTAGATGGCATTGATAAGTGATATAAACTTTGTTTTGGAAATATGAGATGTTTTCTATTTTAGTATGTCACAACTTGTTTTGATTCCTTGCAGAGCTCTTTCATCTTCTTCTCCTATCTAAACATTTTTATGGTTTGGTTTTCTCATCTTTTGCAGCAAAGAGGGTACTGAAAGCTCGGCCAGATAAGTCTACTCCTGGCTTGCTTCTTGGGAATAGATCTGAAGAAGGAACAAGATTTAGTTCGTGTTGCTTAAGATAAGGTTGTACTGTACAGATTCAGGTCAGTGCAGATTTGACGTGGATATTTTTCTGCACAAGCTACTAGAAAAGTTTCTTATTGTCAGCTGCTGAAAAGCCATGATTGAGGTTTTTAAGATACTACCTGTAATACATTATTATTTTTCTTCTCTATTTTGTTTGTACTTGTCACATTAATGTTACAAATTACCTACTGCATGGTCTTGGTCTGATGGAGTTGTTTTGTGAATGGTGTAATACTAAGGTGGCAGATGGTTTTGCATATTCGACATGGTGCTCGCAAAAGAAATCTTGGTTCAAAGATGTATATATCTGTAAATTTCTTCTTCAAGGATGTGTAAACTGATTTTAATTATAATCAAAGTGGGGGAGCAATCAGATGTAACACATCTAATTTGGGTCAACTGTTCTTAGTTGGTAGTTAAATATGGAAGTGATTATTTGTTTTTGCCGAATTTGGCGCTACATATTTGAACAAGTCTAAACACATTAACGTGTGAACATCTTGTCCACTGCATCATTTTGCATCTTCAAATTTTAACCACCTTTTCTAATCTCAGTTTTAAGGCGAGAAAAATTGTAATTGCTAGAGTATTGGGTTTTTGTTTTCCTGGATAATCATTTTTTTGGTTTGTTTAATTGGGTAATGGAAACTTAACCAAATGATGCGTTCACCTGCATTCTATTTGTCTGACAAGTCTGCAGGAACAATATATTTCTGTTGGTAATGGAACCCCAGTTATGTCATAACCCCACTGGCAAAAGATGACTATTCTTCGTGCCTCCAAGCCCCCTTACCTTGACGGTAAGAAAGGTTAGAACACTATTAGCAAAACATAACAAAGCATGGCAGAGGACTAGATGGATGGAACAACCCATGAAACGAAGCGACATTTGATAGTGTACTTTATAATGCATTTATTTCACCTACTTCATTATATCTGCAAATATTCTACAGTCCTTTTTAGATACGATTATGATTTATTTTATATTTGTTTCCTCACATTTTAATAAACACGACAAAGTCCTTACGTTTTTTAATAGACGTTTTTTAATAAATGTGACAAGTTCCTCTATAATTTTATTTAAATATTTCAATATCACACTTAATCACTCTTTTCTTTTGTTTGACCCTATACATATTTATGAAGTTCTAGAATTTTCCCTTTGAATAATAGTTTGGTGAAGAGATATGTCATCTGATCTTGTATGCGACAATATAACAGTTCAAATTGTCCTTTCTCCCCCTGCATTCTGCACTCTGATAAAGTGATGATGAACTTGAATATGCTTTTCCCTGGCAGGGAAACAAGATGTTTCAGCTTAATCATACTTCATTGTCACAATACAAGGTGGTTGCATAAACCATATGAAGGGACCTTACATGACATTATGTTTTCCATCTACTCAACATTAGAATGTCCAATCTATTTAATGTAATTATTTGTTTCAAATTCAGTTCCATATTCTAAGCTTCTTTTTACATATTTCAATACCTTTTTATCTACTTTCCAATGAACAACCTTAGGCTTTACCATAATTGTTTATACTACACTTATTTCAAAATGAAGGACATGTCCTTTTGTGATAAGGTAAATAAAACTTCCCACCGCCAATTACATGTACAGAGTAGCATTTATGGATCAATTTTGAACCCATTTTCATGTATATTGGCATGGACTTGCAATCCTATGTTGTATAGTTTTGAAGATGTCATTCACATACTACACACAGATTATTTAATAAACTTATTTTGAAATCAATATTGCTTGGATATTCACTGTTCCTTTCATACCATGCCTTGGGTGCTTGCTTCAATGTGAAGGGCCTTTTTCGATTTCCAAAACAATTTTTCTTTACCTTCAACATGAAATTAGGAGGTTGCCTCATCTCAAAAAAAAATTATAATGCCATTAAAAAAACACTTTTCACATGCATTAAATTGTGATGACATTTTAACTATCTATGTAATGGTGGCCATTTTTTTGCAATTGTTGGAGACTCCCAATAATGGATACCTTTTTTTTTGCAAAAATTAACCATACTGTATGTGAATTTTGTTATTAACATTATTGTTGAATCTTTTTTTTTTTATCTAGGTAACATTGCCTAAGGAAAACGTCCAAGTACTTCTCCTCATTTCGAGGATGGTACTCAGGGTAAACCCTGGAATTTTCAGGGTACAAGACTGGTCAAAAACAGGGTTCGAAGCCATTATAATAATATACTCGTTAAGAGCTCAACATTTCACTTGCGGGAATTGAACTTGGGTGGAGAGGATAACAATCATTCCTCCCAACCATCCGAGCTAAACCCAGTTAACATTATTGTTAAATCTATAAATCCATTTGTAACCAATTGCACTTTTCTGTTTTGAAGGTTTATGTGAATCCTTTCAGTTGCATCCATTTCAACATCCATTGATTCACCCACCTAATTTCATCAAATATTGCATCTCGATTTGTTACAACTTTGTTATTCGCTAGATTGAGAAATCTGTCTGCTTTTGGATTGCTCTCTATACCCTACGAGTATTGGTTTTTAGCGCCTATACTCTAACTTGTGCCTTTTTTGTTTGTTCAATTACACGAATGTAAATACAACCACCGACAATTCTGAAATGACTATCTTGAGGCTTTTGACTAGAGGATATCTTTCCTAGAATTATATATATTGTATGTCTGTAATAAATTAGTTGTTTTTCCTAGAATTATATATATTGTATGTCTCTAATAAATTAGTTGATTATATAAGCAATATAGAAAACTTTAACCCAGGAGAAAGATACCTACCTTTACACACGGATTGGCCATCTTAATTATATTCCGATCTCCCTTTTTGGGCACCATTTTCCTGTGGAGGATAGGAATAAGTGAATTGTCACTTTTTGCTATACTCTATAAATCCGCATGACCTAAAACTCTTCGCCATTAAATGAGTTCAGAATTAGATTTGTTTCCAATTTGGTTTTCTGCAATATCCTTAAATTTTAAAATGATTTTGAAAGCTTCAAATTTATACTTTCCAAGAAGTACCACCACTCTTGGAGTATCAATGATAAAAGTAATGAAGTATTTTGAACCAATGATTGTCTCTTCATTGGTCCATATAGGTTTTCGTTCTCTCTTATAATTTTTTTTTAAACCACCCTATTTTATTTTCAAACATGTTTATAAAATTATTTTATTTTCAAACATATTTATAAAATTTGCCTATTGGATATGCTTCACATACCATTTTAGCTAATAAATTCGGATATGCCATATACCATGTTTAATTTTCTTATTAAGACAAGATTAAAATATTTTGTGTGACCAACCTTTCATGTCATTTTTTTTTATAAAATTTGCCTATTGGATATGCTTCACATACCATTTTAGCTCATAAATTCGGATATGCCATATACCATGTTTAATTTTCTTATTAAGATAAAATTAAAATATTTTATGTGACCAATCTTTCATGTCAGTTTTTTTAAATTGTCATATTCCAATTGTTTGTTGACTTGTTGCTAAATCTGTAAAATGCTTTGTCAACACTTGGTAGTATTATCTCATAGCGGTTTTCTTTATTTTTGATAAGAGACATATTCTTATCATATTTAGTTTTGTAGTTGTGCTTAAGTATCTACTTAAAAAAAGTCTTTTTACAACAAACACATATTTTCAACATTTTTCATCTCATCATCAAGCATCATTGTGTAAATTGTACCTTAACATTTCACACTATGCACATTATCATCGGTAATGCAACAAATACATTTCTTATTTTTTAAATTATCTTGTCATATAAAATACCACATTTCTTATTTTTTAAATTATTTTGTCATATAAAATACCTCTTCTTGTTATGTATTATGCACTTAGTTGCCCTTGATTTTATATCTCAAGCATTTTTGTGTATCTTTCACCATCTAGGAAGACACAAATGCTAGTTACTTTTTCTTATCTCTATGATAATTTCTAGAAAATTTCTTCCATCTAGACCTTAAAAGATCTTACATTCTCTATAAGCTGTCTCCTTGCAAATGCTCTCTATCATATTGTGTTACGACTATTGTTCCAATGCTCTTATTGCTCATCATTTGATTACTCATTTTGTTTTAATTTTTTGGACTCCACATTTGTTTTCCTTTTCATTTGAATCTTTATGCAAATGCATATTTAAATTATCCTTGAAACATCTTGGTTCTTTATTTTTTCTTTAAGAACAAACCAACTAGTTCTTCAAATGTCAAATACATTGAATGACACGAAAAGATTGTATAAAATGATTGAGGTCACTTCTATATTCCCTATCTCATAACCAACTAGAAATAACTATTATTTTAGTGTTTTGTTGTGATGTGCTCATTGGTAATCTATCCTTCATAAAACATATAATTTATTTTTAAGATGCAACATTGTTGCTTCATTGGATGTTATATATATAAACTTTAATACGTGTGATTCCTCAGTTATGATTTTGCACCAATGATTAGGCACTACCTCATCTAAGAGTGATATCCCAATAATAACAAATGCTTCTTTTCACTCCCATCAAATTCATATCACATGACAATGATGGTTTATGAAGTGTTGCACTTGCCAAAAACTTTTCCGATCTTGAAGTTGGAATTTGGATGTAAGCCCTTAGTTGATGTGATAACATCCTCATTCACTTTTGTATTAACCTTGCTTAGAGGTGCTTTGTCATTGTGACACCTCCTAAATTGCTAATTGTCTAAACCAATTTATATCCCTTCTCAATGATTTCATTCCAAGTTGATATGATATTGTAAAAAAATCAAGTCACACTACTTCCTAAACTCTCCCATAATCAATCAACTCTTCTTCCAAAGGAGAGGGATGTTAGGATATTTAGATACTTAGGAGTTACTTAAGATCAACTTGGTTTACCACATCTTTAGTTAAAGTGTGTTTCTTTAGTATATATTATCATGCATTCGTAGTTATATAATTCGATGATCAAGATATGTTATAGACATAAAGTGATTTGACAGTTCATATTTTCCTCGATATTCACGGTTATATTGATCCATGGCTTGACACTTGATTGGTTCATGATCTCTATTCAAATAACATGGAGAGTCATTTATTGAAGATCGATTGTGAGAAACTCTTATGTACAATAATTTTTTTTGCATTAATATATTCCCTCAAGTGGTTGTGTTTGCCAGGGCCATGCATTGTTTTTCTCTTTGAGAGTTTTAACCACGTAAAACACTAGTGTATTGATCTTTGATCTATTTGTGTGAGTGTTTACTTAAGATGTTTGACCTATGTGGAAATACCTTGTTTTGTTGAACATGGTATCAGAACCCGTATGACGACTCGCTCCTATTGTTGATCGAGCTCTTAAACCTATGTTTCCATATGCATCAAAAGATTTATGGGTTTTGATATTTATATGCATTTCTAGGTAGAGCAAGCTATTCCATTGTGTTTAGAGCACTTCTTTCAATTGGAAACGCTTTTGTTTCGCCCAAAAAGGCTTTTGTTTGCTTAAGATATTACCATTTTTGTTAGATCTAAAGATGAAAACAAGAGTTTTTGAAGCAAGCACACACTTGGAGGCAAAGAGAAAAAAAAACACTTTTTCCTTCATAACATTTGCTATATATTTTGCATTAGCTCACTTGGTTGAAAATTACTTTAATAAATACAAGGTCTTGAGTTCAAGTCTTTTTCATTAAGTGATTTTTTGAAATAATTTAAGCAGTTTCGAGTTATTATACAATTTTATTGTAAAGTGTATTTCACTTAAATTATAGAAGTGAATACTTATAAGTAATTTTAATGCGTTTTTTTTTTTCAATTACTTTTGTATAAATTTTAATTTATAAAGTAACTTCATTGTAAAAACGATTGTCACTTATTTTATAAAAGTGAATTATTTTATAACTTATTTGTAAAAGTGAGCTTATAGGCTAAGTTAGAGAATGAGCTTATAGGTTTTTTTTAATTCAACAACCTCATTGTGCATCCCTCACCATGTAGGTCTACCTCTACTTGCCATCTCTAGGTACCTTGGTTATCTTTTATGCCTTTCTTAAAAATCAAATAACTTTGACATCTGATGTTTGTTTTCAATGTTTTTTTTTGAAACTACCTATTTTTTTGAGAGCATTCCATCTAGACAATTGTTTTATGCTTTTAAAGCCATCTTATCTACATATTTTGTTATGGCTACTTCAAGTGATCTTTTGCTTACCAATTCCAACTATTTCTTATGAAAATCTCGTATGGCGATTGTATTACGACGTAAAAGACTTTATCAGATTACTTGGGGAAAATAAACTGCCCCCATTGACGCTGCAAAGAAAGCCAAATGCACTAATAAAAATGACGAATCACATGGATTAATTGGAATGTCCATATCTAGTGATTTATGGTTTCA
>JZKD02S2126172.1:190428-207977 GCA_000966675.3 Picea glauca
AAGAGAAGGTCCTCCACTAGTGAGTTTCCAAGGGTTTTGACAAGGGTTTGTTAAAGATAATCCAAGAGAATGCTAAGCCAACACTACAGAATAAAAATTACACTTAAATGCATTCATAAACATAACTACAAGGTAAAAATAGACCATTTACTTAATAAATCATTTATCCATTAAAACCCTAGTTTTCAATGATCATCCATGTACTAGTAGAGACCACAAACATTCTGTCAAAAAATCACTCTAAATAACCATCCATAGAATTCTTCATGAGAGAGAGCAAGTGGAATTAGACAAGCAATGATAAATCTCCACAAGTAGCAATGATTTACAAAATGAGAAATACTTTTGTATTTATATGAGAGATCTAGCACACAAAGAAAATGTTTCCATGAAGGGGTGCAATGATTAAACTCCAATAGGTGCAATGATCCAAAGGGTGTGATGTCTCATAAAAAGGTTCCATATCATCATCAAGAAGCTCCAAAATGTCACATCAAACTGTCGGATGTCTCTAAGGGGTGTTATGTCTAATTGAAAGGTGTGATACCATCATCAAGAAGCCCCAAATGTCACATCAAGGTGCCCCATCATCATAAGGTGCGACCTCACATCATCAAGAGGTACCATCAGTAATGAAAAGGTGACACGTCCTCTCTCAAGTGTAACATGTTCATAAAATGGTTCAATGTCCTCTAGAGAAGGTGGAACATCCTCAATCAAGTGGTGGGAAAAACCACCTTAAAAATGTGTTATTATCCCCTCAATATCGTCCAAAGTATCAAAGTCTCAACCAATCATGTGGCAACATGAAATCCATCATTCAATGAGGGGATCATGTGGTCCAATGCATCATAAGGATTGGAGGCAATGTATACAATCCAAACAAAACATATTAAATGAGTCATGTCAATACAAAATTTATTCAATAGATTTCACAAAGTATCATCTTCAAACTTCACAGTAGCTTACAGAGTTATATAATTTTCCATGTCTAAGTATGGGAGGATCATTTTTACACCCTATTAGGTGTCTCGATACCCAGGCCAAGAAGTATGTCCTAAGGAACCCATGAAGGAGTATGTGCAATGGTATGTGGTATGGATTGGGGCTTTCTTCATGGGGTGGATACCATTGACATGAGAGGTCATGTGTGATAGTCACCATGATGAGAACCTATATGTAGAGGGAGAACTTAGGAAATGAAGTACCCTTTCCTCGACACTTTGTCTTTCCAAACCCCCATTTTCCTTTTTATTTAAAGATTTAACCATTTTTGGATTTTGAAATTTCATTTCCTAAGTCCTTTTGTAAGATATCCATTCATTGCATATGACTTGGAGTGATGGTCTCTTAGCGAGGGGGTAGAGCTCATGCTTCTTTCTTTCTTGGTTTTTAATACTTTTATTTTCTTGCTTGTTCCATTGCCCCACATTTTGAATTAGGGATATTTATCTTTATATATCATTATTTTGATAAGAGATGCATTAATCACGTTCATTCAATCCCCTTCTTGTCATGGGATTATGAAGTAAAGAATGTTTTGGGATACTTGTAGAAACCTGCCAAAAATAAAGGACACACGACAGGTCATAGATGGAATATGTTATTCATGGTAAGGGATATGGACACATTACCCCCATTAAGGCCCCCAATAGTACAAAATTTCAAAAGGATGATAACACTTGAGTAGAAGATGATGGTGACCATGAAGGTGAGACTAGGAAAAATGTATAATTTCGAAGCATTAGAATTCATTATCCAATTCAAACCATTATCACCATTTTCATGCCTCAATTATTAACATTGTCACTCGATATGAAGTGTTAGAATAATATACCTAAGTATATAAATGCACTATGTTGTTTTGGTTGCAACAACTCCCATCGGTTTCTTCCATTTCACGAGAAATTGAATGGGCCACCCTTTCTAAACTTCTATATAAATAATGTGATTATAGATTGGTTGATCAACTCTGGGTAGTTTTGTAGGATGTGCAAAGGAAAGATTCCATTGCCTCATATTCTTTTTGTCTGTGATTTCTAATCTCCAAACCTATTTTTTTCTATAATTGTCTTTTCTCTTAGAGTTTAATGCATTTGAAGCCCCTAATGTCCCTGTCATAACTCTAATATCGTGAAAAGAGTCTTCAAACTTATATTGGTCTGCTAAGTTCATAGGACTCTTTTCATTGGAAGGATATCTTGTCACAACCCTAATAGTAATCCAAAGTTCAATGTCTGAAAAGACTATCATACTCTTATCCTCAAGTTTTGTCCTATCAGAATGATAAGCTAGGTTCACAAGATTTCCCTTCTGAAAATTGGAGCCTAAAATCTTATGGGATGCTCCATTTCATGTTCCTTCTTATCGAAATCTCTTGCATGAATTAACCTTTCTGACAAGCTATTCATGAAAAAATTCTTATGATAGGTCTATCATGAAGATTAATTAACAATAATTCAAGCTTAGTTTTCACTTAAGGCATAATATCAAAAGGTATTTTCTATTAATTCGATGATATCGTGTGTTTGATACCTTCACTAGATTAAATGCATTATTATTACCCTCTTATGCCTTTCTTTTGGTTAAAAACATCTTAGCTCACTTCCTGAGATCAAAACCGATGATTGTTCACAAACATTTCATTAGGTTTCCTATCAAAGAATCGCTTGACCTACCCTGTGACAACTTTCTTTCGAAAACCCATCTCAGCAAGATTTACCTGAAAGACTTAATTAACAAATAATTAAGCTTGTTAATTTTCCCCACGAACACAGTTTTGAAAGATTTTAATTTAATACCATGGTAAGTTGATTATAAGAGGTTATATTATCCAAAATGAAAACTCTAAAACTTTTCCCTTTACTAAGCGCACACATGAACGTTTCCTGATACCAAATCATGAATATTCCCTTAGGGAATATTTGTTGATAGTTTAATTTCCTTAACACCTTTCGATGATATCTTACTGATATCATTCTTATGATAGATTTCCTTTGATAGACCCTTTCTCACAACACTGATTAGAAGGATATTTCTAAAAACAATCCTTTCAATACCACCCTTCTGATAATTCTTTTCATATAACACTATTTAGAACGACCTCGTCTGAAATTATCTTTCCAATAGTGTTTCTCCAAAAATGTTAGTCTCATAGCACGAGCCTAAGAGAGTCCCTCTGAAGACATTATGGAGTTTTACTTTATCCACCTTCTATAGGATGAAGCTCATTAACATTGATTGCAAAGATAATGGGTGGACATTAAATGCTTAAAACCTAATTTGAAACCCTTATTTCTTATTTTTCAATAAATTCAAAGTGAAAAAATAGCTCTACATAACCAGTCACCCATATAATTCATATCTGTGTTGTCTATGTGTTATATTCTTTGCATGAATAGACCTATTGATTGTGTTGCGCCAAGAATGTGGGGGGTCATGTAGGGGGGGGATTTTTATGTCTTTTTTTAGTGCTTTTTTAACACATAGTTTTCACCGATGGTTTTCTATTTCTAGTTAAGGAATTAGTATTTTTTACTAATATGATTCAATGCATTAAGGGTTTTGGATGATGCGGGATCCTATATATATATATATATATATATATATATATATATATATATATATATATTGTATTGTAAACAATGAAGATATATGATGATGTAAGATTACTCGGTTTGGGTTTCCAGGGTAAAATATCTATGTAATGTGTCTGTGCCATTGTATATTTTCTAGTTTTATCAAGAATATATTTGCAGTAGATAATTGTATAAGGTTAAAATATACATTTGGCATCAGAGATGTTATTGTCTTCAGGAGGATTCCTTTTTGGATAAGGTTTGGGATTGGGTCTATGATAAGCCTTGCTACACTGGGAGATGTATGGTTTCGATTCTTCGGGTGAAAAGAAATGGTGAGTAGTTTGAAAATAGAGATAGGGAAATTTAATGGGAAAATGTTTGAGCTGTGGAAGCTCAAGATGGAAGATTTTTTTGTGGAAAAATATCATTGGATTATTGTGGATACATGTACTGCACCTACAAAAGCATGAGTAGAAGACTATGAAAAGTTGGATCAAAAAGAAAATAGCACAATCCAATTGTGTCTCTCAAATTCAATATTATTGAATGTGCCAGGGGAAGCTACAACCACAAATTTATGAAATAAGTTAGGGGATTTATATTAGTCTAAGTCCCTAGTAAACAAACTATTAAATAAGTAAGGGGATTTATATTAGTCTAAGTCCCTAGTAAAAAAAATATTCATGTGGAAGAAGTTGTACAACCTTTGGATGAAATATGGAGACTTAGTGAAAAAGAATCTAAACACCTTCAATATAGTTGTAAGTCAGCTATTATATATTGTTGGATGTAAGCCTAGCCAGAAAGAAAGGCTATTTTTGGATGAGAATCATGCAATGAGGAAAGGACATCTCGAAGGAAAAGCAACACATGTAAGAGAAGCAGGTGAGGCGTGCATTCAAGGAATACCTAACAAAGCTAGGGTTAGGGTTTTTGTAATGTATTATAATGGTTGGTGAGCCAAGGGTATAAATAAGTAGTACTTAAGAGACACAGAGAGAGAGTTGTAAGAACTGTATGAGTCATTAAGATGATGAGTTAGGGAATGATTGTACGAATCGATCCCGAGGTTTAGATCGTAGACTGAGGATCCTGGTGCGATCTAGTTAGCCTCGCAAGGATCGAGGATCCTATGGAGAAGGCAGATACCCAAGGTTGTAAACATGTGCAGCGTGATATAATTCTGAACTATAATAAAATCTTGAGAGCCAGATCTTTGTGGACGTATCCTAGGAGGGGGTGAACCACGGTAAAACTGTGTTACGTGAATTAGTGTATGCATTTTTATGTCTAATTTATTAATGAACATTAGATGAATGAGGTAAATCAGTAGATCAAGTATTCCACATGCATGCATAGAATGACTATTAAATTAGATGTTAGATTGAATGAATAAGGATTACAAAACACAACCATAGATCTCCACTCATTCTTAGGTTGCAAGCACCTAATCATTGCAACCACCCATAGAACTATCTCGGGTGAGACTACATAGTACACTATGTGTGTTGCATTGGGTTCTGGGTTACCAGAGGGGTCGCTAGTTTTAAAGCGATTTTGTTGGGAAGCTTATCAAATATGAACCAGGGTCAATCTGTGATAGTAAAATAGAATCATAATACTCAATAAAGAATCCTCAAGACCAATAGAAGAGTAAAGGAGAGCCAACAAATGGTTCTGTTTTTGGTTGTGTGGAATAAAATGGGACTGAGTATGTGAGATTTGGGGAATACGTGTCAAATGAATGTCAAATCAGACAACAAATCATTAATAGAAGGAGAATCTAAAAGGGAATGTTGAGACCGTGGAATCCAATGAAGGCAGAGATAGAGAGTTGGTTGAAGAAAAATGAGCTAGAATTTGCGCAGAAAGATAACATAAATCTGAAGTTGACACCACACACATATTTGGAAAAGTACGTATTTAGTGACTTTCATGAAGTATTTTTCTATGATTTCCCACATATATTGCAGGATTGGATCAAAATATTGAAATACAACCATACTACAAATCGGATCAGACAACTAGAGTGGAATCTTGAAGAGATCGCATTGTTACAACAAGTTGATTATAAGTTTACGCATGTAGTAGATATCTGGTTAGACAACATTGTTGCAGGATTTATCACAGAATTTGTAGTAGATAGAACAAAGTGGTTCAACATAGCTAAAAAAGAGTTCTTGAAGGGACCTCGAGGTAGGTACATCAAATCATTATATACTTCGATTAAGATATTACTATATAACAAAGGTGTAATGAAAATGGAGTCAGACTACTAAAATTACCTACGTGCATGGGGGAAGGGGGGAAGCACTGACAGGAGAAGGAGAAAAGGGAGGAGAAGGGAATAAAGGAAATAAGAAGGAGGCCTTGGACCCAATTATGATGGACGTAGACCAGATCAAGTGGATCATAGAAACAACCGGAAAGACGCACAGTGGAGTACCCTACCAATATAAGGTAAACACCAAGAAGAGAGTCATAGCCACGAGGGAAGGCCTTGAAAGTGATGAAGAGGAGGTCGAAGATATTCATGATTTGGAGTAGGTTGAGGAAATCCTATGTGAAACATATCAGATGAAGATGAGAGGTCCAAGAGAGGAACTAGAAGGAAACACTCCTATCCATATTAATGTTAGTGTGGAACCCATAAAATCATGTGCGACTAATACACCAAGAAGAAAACCACCATTTAGACAACCGAATTTTGGGAGAAGGAAGACAATAGGAAGTACATATACACAAGGAACAACAATTGAGGGGGCCACTTCAGGAAGAATTAGTCAAGTATCTACATCACACGGAGGTAGTAGTTCATCATTCAAGATGGCAGGACAGGATCCCACCATCAGGTTGCTAGAATTTAAACGAGAAGTGTCAGAGGACCTAAAGAAGCACATGTTTATCTGTGAAAAGATCTCGGAAGTGAAACAAATCACAGACGAGGAAACTAAAATTACACATTTATATATCATGCTAAGAGATCGTACACTAGATTGGTACATGAGTTTAGTTGCAAACAGTCCACCAGGGACAACTAGAATGATTGGAGATGTCAAGAAGTTGTTGATAAATGAGTTCCAGAAGCCTAGTTTATAGGATCAATACATGAACGAGATGATTGATATTAGACAGAAACCAGGAGAATCTGTATGGGATATTGACTAGAGATTCAAACTATTAAAGGGAAAGATAAAACACGTCATGACAAATATGCAACATATGCATCTGTTTGCCAATTCATTGCTACCACACTTGAAATATCCGTTGCGACAACAGAAGTATCAGACACAGGAAGAGGCTCTATAGGAAACCCTACAACTGGAAAAGAACCAATATCAGAAGACACCTAACCATAGAGTATATGAAGGAGGATCTTAAAAAATTAACGTTCCAGCTAAGCCAGAACAAAGGTAAGGACAAAAGATAAGTCACTTGGTGTACAACATGTAGGACAGAAGGAAACCATAAGAACGAATGTCCAACATTCACGCAATACATGGCATCAGGAATTCCAAACCCATTTCCAACATGAGGAATATGGTGTGATATCTGTAAGAAACAGGTTCATGATACATACAACTGCCCAATGATGCAGAAGTACTGGACAGTACTGAAGAGATCTTATTGCAACTTTTTCAAGTTAGTAGGCCATGATGACAAATATTATAGAACCATGGAACTTATGAGGGAAATAACATTAGATGCATACAGGGTTCAAGTAGAAATGATAATCAGACAAGTTGCACCCCAGTTTAACCAAATACCATCCCCGTATAACACTACACAATAACAGTATAACACTGCGCAACAACAATATAACACTGTGCAACCACAATACAATACTGCACAACCACATTATAATACCACGCAGTATAACCAGGCTCCTTAGTATAACACACTGCGAGGGGATCAAGCTGGCTACAAAGGTAGAGAAAGAGAAAAAGGAGGCTTTCGAAGAGGCAGAGGACCAGTGGTATGCCACAATTGTCAACAACCAGGACACTATGCAAGAGAATGTTCACTCCCACCTGTTGGGCTCTAAAGATGTCCTAAAAAAAACCTTAGTCTAACATTAATTTATCAATCGAGGATTCGTATTTTATTTCAAGAATGTCAACAAAGTCTATGGAGGTAGTGGTAGAGGTTTAAATCATGTATATAATTTAACTAAATTAAATATGATTCGATCTAAGCTACTTCAATAATCAAGTTCTTACTCATTCGTTAAAAACTCTGAAACTGATAACTCACTCAACATAATTGTAATCCGATCATTAACACACCATGAATTCATTAATCTAAGAAACAAGAATCTAATCTATGAAAACATTTAATGAATCAATCTCTCAATGATTATTTAACCTACTGGAAAGAACAACGAACTACTGTATATTTAAGAAGGAACAACAAATGTGATTTTAATGAAAGGAACAACAAATGTGAATTAAACGAACGAAACAACAAATGTGAATTTGATAAAAGGAACAACATATTTGAAAACGAAAGGGATCCAAAAGTGATAAACTAACAATAATTGGAAATGGAACTACAGTCGATAATCTTTAAGTGAAACATATATCCTCTGCAAATGAATAGCATAAATAATTCATAAAAGAATCAACACACTCACAAATTTATATTAACTGTTGCAAGGAAATTCAAATCACAGAAATAAAATAGAATTGATACAATTACAGACGAGGTAGTGACTCCTTCCGACTTGGCCCATGGTCTCTAGAAGGTATTACTACTGAAAAACTCAGTACACAAAGATAATCAAAATGCTCAAGGCTTTGATTAATTCCATAATCGGTAAATCATTTACAATGGACTGTTGTACATAACAATTCAAAACTCTGAATGTTTGATTGAATTTCTTGGATATTTCTCTATTGTTCACCATCCTCTATATATTACAATTAAATAATTAAATTAAGCTATCCTGAGGATCGAGAGATCCTCGGGATTTCTTTTACTATTTATGAAGACTGCAAAATAAAAGTCAATCTTCCTTTAAACCCCATTATGCCTAATTCCTACGATATTCAATGGCTCATGTATCTTCAGGATCTCTTTAATTATCTTGAGATAAAAACAATTGTCCATTTTTTTCATAAAATCACAACAATTCAAACCAAAATTCAGAAAATATATAACTTCACACAATATTATTTCCTAAAAGTTTTTTAACCATTTTCTTTCCTAATTACTTCAAATAAACAAAAAATTCAATCAAGAATATATCACAAAACGTAGTAATAAGGAGGATATTTGTACCTTTTTCTCAACTCAACATACCTCCCATCTTACCTTCTTTCATGTCCTCATGCAAGCAGAGAGTTTACATGTAAAGCAGTGATACTGAAGGGATGAGATGTTATTTCTCTAGGCCGCATGAACCCATTCTTACCTTTATGCTCTTCAAAAGCAACATCTTCCTCCTTCTTACGAATTTGATAATTAATCTGATAACCCTCTAGAGGATACCAAATAATGGGAGGAATGTATTTTCATCCAATCCAGGCAGGCCCTTCATCCAGGATCATTCTGGCACACCTCTCTAGCCTGAAGGTGGATGCATGAAAATTTCTGAAACCAAATGGTTCCCTGTCCTTGACTACATTTGAGGAGACATCCCATGTTAGTTTGGAAATAGAAATGGCTTCTTCTTTAGGCCCTCTAAAATATTGTAGACCTGAACGTACAACATGTCTATGGATGGGAGCTAAATATTCTACAACCTTCTCCCTCTTCATGAATGTTTTTTGTTGCATAATGGTATCGATGGATTTAGGAGGTTCCCCTCTAATCCATAGGTCTAACCCAGTCTCCCTTTTCATGAAAACCTTGTTTGATTTATCCCACCTGGTTTGGTTTTTGGAAAAAGACGAGAATGCTTGAAACTTTATGTCCCCAGTGAAAGGATTAGGGTTCTCTTTTCTGTTTCCTCCTAGGATTAAGTTGTGAAGGTATAGTTCACATAAAAAGTATTGTACCCCATCCTCTTGTTCTCTAAAACATGAAACAAAATAAAAAACAATGGTGAACTACAAAGGTTTTCCTACTCTAATAGCTTTTACCCTTAGCAACAAATAACGTTCTAATAAAAATAAGGTGTAATTAGTAGCAAGAGCCTTGCAAACTACTATATCAAAATAAACCAAGTAAATCTCTTTGATTTGATCCAAAACTCCATCTAGTTGGCCCTGTACTTTCTTCACCTTTCCTTTAGCTCTGCTGAGCTCAGCAAAGGTCTCATTCTCTGTTACTGACATGGATTGAAGTTGTTTGACAAATTTATGATATTCTAACATTGTTACCATTTCACTTCTGCATTGATTTAGGTTTTGTTGGGGTTGTACCAGTTCTTCTTCCATCCTGCTAATAATGGCATCCTATTGGGGAATTAAATGCTTCTTCGGTATGAATGAATGTCTCTATTGTTGTTGGAGCATCTATCTGGGTTTCTATTTCAATTGTTTCCAAAGGAGAAGGAAGATATATAGGAAACACTCCTTCAGTTTGAACAATAGTTTCTTCTGTTGTTGGATCCTCTGTCTGAGTTTCTATTTCAGTTGTTTACAAAGGAGCATGCGATTATGTTTGTGTTCCAATAGAATTGGTGTGGAATTTACTTCTGGGAAGTGGATTTCTTCCCTGTATTCTAGGCCTCTTATATTTTTTCTTCCCATGGGCCTTGTCAGCCTTTTCCAACTGCTTTCTAAGGTGTCTAATTATTTCTTTTAATCTACCAATTTTTTGTTTAAATACTTTTATTTTCTTAACCCTTTTTCTCAATATCTTGTTTTCCTGTTTTAATTTTTTGATTTTTTTGTTTCCTTTTCCTATTTTTTCTTCCTGTTTATGGGGAATTTCGAGGTATTACCCACCTTGATCAACTGGTAATTGCTTCCTTGTTTCTTCTAGGTTCTCTGTTTGTTCCAAAGGACTATTTACCTCAATGTCAGGTTATGGTTGTTATGTTCCTTCAGGAGGTGGCATATCCATTTCAGGAATATCCAAGACAGGGTTTGAATGAGAATAAGTTAGTGCTTGGGTTTCTCTAGACCTGTCCATGTCTTCAGTAAATGATGTCCCTAAATTTCCCAATACTTGGGCCATCTCTACTTCATAACTTCTAAAGAAATGTTCTGTAAGGCTTTCAAGTGATGGATGCTCTGTCTGTATATTTTTTTGAGTTTTTTCATGTGAGGGATGTTCTATTTGCATAGTTTACTGAGTGATTTTAGGTTGGACTGTCTTTTTACCTCTTTTTCTTTTTATAGTGGAGGTTTCAAGAACATAAATTGTCCTCTGTCTCTTCTTCGTTGACGTTTCAACCTGTATGGTCTGAGTTTCTGCCAACTAGATGGGGTCTTCTTCCATTTCAGGATGGGGTACTAGAATTTCAATTTGGGCACTATCTCCTTCAACTTGGGCTTCCTCAATCCCCTGTGGGGGAATTTCGTGGTGGATTTCAGGTTGTTCAATTTGAAGGGGCCTATCGGGCTCAATTAAATCTCCCCAAGTTATTTGTGTGTGGTTTAAGGCCCTGTTTACTATTAATTTGACTAATCCATGGTGACTAATTATATTGGCATGGTCTTTGTCCTTCTGGGTCCTTGCAACGACTTCATGCAGCAGGGCATTTAAAAAGAATGGAAAATTTATCACTGACCTTTTTTTTAGTGCTGCTAGCAGTTTGAGGTGGCATGGTCTCACCACATTGTATCACCCATCACATGTGATATATCTCTATATTACTCTTGCTATATCCCTCCATGGCTCACTGAGAGCATTGGGGTTGAGTCCTTTCCCTTTTTTGTCTAATTCTTCTCCTGGTTCTATGAAGGACTCCACAACCTCCTTGAGTGCTATGTATTTCTCGGTCCACTGTGTGCCTTCATTTGGGAGGCCTGTTACCACCACTATAATTTCCTTAGTGACTGGAATTTGTATGTCTCAAATCACTGAGACTCCCCTCTGTAATTTTTGGAAAAATGCTAGCGTGATATTTATGTCGTATCCCTGCAATCTGTTGAAATATTATGTCCACCCCATACAATGTAAAATTTCCCTTTCTTGGTCGATTACTTGCAGCAATGTGGGCTCTTGGCGAATGCTTCAGCTGCCCACATCTTATGTAAACAAGTCAGCACAACTATCGTTCTCGACTGCAAACTTAGTTAGACCATCTTGTGAGAAAATATTACCAGAAATGGTAAAAATTACAGAAAAAGAAATGTATATAGAAATATGAATTTCCTCATTAATTGTAATCATTATGATCTATCGATAAACATGCAGAATATCCACCCCATGATAAATGAAAAGTTTGACCTCGACCATTGATATGTGCGAGCGTAATGATGGAAGTTAGTTTAAGTGAATTATAATTACTACGTCGGCGCCACTGGGAGAACAAGCATTACTAACCTTCAAAGCACTTTAATGTTAATCATGAACAATAATCACACCTTTTGTGGGAAGTAGAAATTTTAAATACCCATGTTCAAATATGTTTAAGGAAGAATATTCTGAGTAGTCTAAATGTGCTCATGTTTTATAAATATTACACATGTCATAACTTTGTTGCTTTCCCTTTTGTTGAATATAACCAGAATGATAGCCCCATTTTAAGAAAGGAAATCTAGGAACACACACAAAAAAAACTTAACATATTTAAGATAAACTTCCATACCATAGGAAGATCCATTGCTACCAGCAGGAATCCATAGCCTCGACATGGTTTCCTTTTAACCCATAGACGCGCCTGTATCGCCAATAAATAGTTTGAATCATCTTTTCCCAAAAACACCACTGTCCTAGTTTGGTAGTCAGATAACAACAATGCCACTCACTAGATCATAACCTAAGTGAACAAGTCAGCTCATGATAAGACCTCTTGTCCTTTGATGCTAAATTTCAAAGGACATTACCCTATTGTGGAAGACATATTGGGAATTCCACTTATGTTATTGTATTATGATCATGGTAGGTTGGCTTATGATGAGACCCCCTATCCTTTGTGGGAGAAGTTTATTTTCTTTATTTATATTTAATTATTATTTCCCTTCTTTTTTGGGGTGGGCATTTATTAAGGGAGGCTCATCTACTCCTTAAGAGTGTGGGATGGCGTAAGAAGTGTAAGAATTCCAAGTAAAAATGTGCCTTAGACTCCTTATTATGATGTAAAGGAAAATTATCATTCAAGTATATGTATATATTTAGGGGAAAGAAACGAATTATGGTGGTCAAGGATTATGAACAATATTAAGATAATTCAGAAAAATCAATTCAAAAATAATTTGATAAGGTATTCTAGATAGTCCACAAAATAAAATGACAAATCGTTACTATGATAATTAGAAGTGATGTTGCTGAAAATTAATTAGTGAAGTTCATACCCAAAGGAGTAGCTAAACGTATCAAAAGGATGTGTTGTTGGTGAAAAATCATTTCTTTCAAAGGAAGCGAACAACAACAAAAAGGAACAACAATTGTTTCTTTTCAAAATAACAATGTTACCCGGAAAGAAGGAACAGCAATCACAACAAAGGGAATAAAAGTCGTTACATTTGAATGAACGATACGACTTGCAAAAGGGAACGAAAATCACAACAAAGGGAATGACAGTTGTTCCATTCAAATGAATGACACTACCCATAAAGGGAACAACAATCGCAACAAAGGGAATGACAGTTTTTCCGTTCAAATAAATGACACTAGCCGCAAAGGGAACAACAATCAGATGAAGGGAAAAAAAGTCGCTACGTTCGAATGAACAACACCAATGATTTTCAAGTTTTAACCATCTAATTAAATAATTGGAAACCTCCCGCAGACATTTTTGTTTTAGCGAATCTAGGATTGATTATTCATCAACTAAATTTGTTCAATTTTTATGGGTAGGTTTATTTAATGATCGAAGTATTGGATGGTTTGTTAGTGCCATGCATTCATTTTCCATTTATTACAACTGCGCATTATTTTAGTGTAGTCACCCGATTTTTGCTGCGGAACATGACATATTCATCTTCTATGTGAAGCAAGGTTTACATTCGATGGATTCTTCAAAAATGACACAGGAATAATTTGAAATTTTGGATAAGGAACATAAAAGAGTGCTAATTATATTTATTAAAACAATGTTTTCTAGTTCTTATTCTCCAAAGTTCTATATAGTGACTTTCCTAGAAAGTAAAAATCTAAAATCTTAATCAAATCCTTAAAGAAAACTATATACAATATGTACAGTACTGATAAAAACGATAATTTCATGGAACTGAAGTTGTTGGGTTACCTTCCCAGCCAACTAAAATATGAATAGTAGGATCATTACTTACTTCTTGGAAAAATGATTCTTTTGAAAGCAGTTGGTGGTAGAGTCATAGCCAATGTCCATTTACCAGAAAAGAATAACTAGACCCATCGATGGTAACTAAAGTGGCAGTGTTGTTATCATGAAATTTATTGATTTCAAATGGTCCCAGTCACCTTGTCTGCAAATTTTCAGGAAAATCCTAAAATATGGAATCATAGAGAAGCACCCAATCACCTTTTTGAAATGATTTCTTCTTGATATGTTTATCGTGCCAGCTAGCTCTTTGTTGTTGAATAAAAATTGTGCGCTGAAGGGTGAACATGCATGCTTCATCTATCTCATTGAGCTGTTATAAGCATTGTATGTGTTCCACTATAAGATCCAGTCCAATTTCCTGGGTCATTCTTAGAGTCTTGATCTCAAATTCAATTGGAAATATAGGTTATTTTCCAAAGACTAGATGATAAGGAGAGTAGCTAGTAGTGTTACGCCATGTTGTGCGATAGGCCCATAAGGAATTTGGAAGCTCGACTGCCCAATTTTGACGGTTTGTTGAGACTGTTTTTGTCAAGATTGCCTCCAAGACTTTATTGGTACTTTCCACTTGTTTGTTTGCATGTGGGTGGTATGGAGAGGTAACTCTATGTTTAATGTGATAATTGCACAGAGTGGCCATGATTTTATGTACTGTAAATTGCGACCCTCCATCAATGATTAATTCCTTGGGTAATCATTAGCATACAAATAATTAAAAGATGAACTTGATGACTTCTTCCTCAATTATGTTTGGCAAGGCTACTGCTTATACCCACTTGGTCATATAGTCTCTTGCAACTAGTATATAGGATTTCTGGTTTGATTTTGGGTTGAAGGAGCCAACAAAGTCCAGTTCCCATCTCTCAGAAGGTTCTTCCACCACTTGTGCTTGTAGGGGAATTTCATCTGCTTGGCCTAGTCAGTCCATCCTCTTATAGTTTTCGCAAGCCTGGACACAATTCTTCGCATATTTGAATATTGAGGGCCAATATTAGCCCATATGTAAAACCTTATGCCCAGTTCTGCACTTTGAAAAATGTCCACCATAGGTTTCATCGTGAATCTTCTTCAAGACATCATAAATTTCATCATCTCTGGCACATCTTCAGATCTGAAGATCATACCATGTGTGGAAAAGATATCCACCAATCTAGGTTATCCGTGCACTGCGTTGAACAATTAATTTCCTTTCTCTTGAATATAGGTGTGTTGTCAGATAATCTTCCACATGAGCGTACCATGATGTCCTAATAGTGACAATGAACAAGTGTTCGTCTGGAAATTGGTTGTCAATTGTCAAAGAGATATCTGTTTTGGGTGCGTGAGATAAGAAATCTATAGCAATATTCTCTCTTCCGGGCCGATCCTTGATGGTGATGTTGAACTGCTACAATAGTAATAACCACTGAGTAACCCGTCTATTAGTAATTGGCTTTTTATCTAAATATTTAATAACAGAATGATCAATATACAAAATAAATGGACATCATGTTATATAGTGGCGAAATTTATTAATAACATGTATAACGACTAAAAATTCTTTTTCTATTGTTGTGTAATTTAATTTGGCAGGAGTAATATTTTTTATAGTAAAATAAATAGCATAAGGTTTCTTGTCTTCTTCTTGTCCAAGGACAATGCCTATGGCGATATCTGATGCATCTAAAGAGATATGAAATGGTAATTTCCAATTTGGTCCTCTTAGCACCGGTGTTGTTGAAACCAACCTTTTGAGCTCTGCAAATGCAACATCACACTTATCAGACCACTGAAATTCTCCATTACCAGTTAAATCATGTAAAGGTGCAACTATTCTTGAAAAATTTTCTATGAATTTGGGATAATATCTTGCATAGCCAAGAAAAATATGTACCTCAGTTTGTGTACGAGGTGTAGGTATATTAAGGATTACCTCTATTTTTTCTGGGTCTACCTTGATTCCATTGGAAGAAACATAATGTCCTAGTACCACACCTTCAGTTATCATCATATGAAATTTATCATGACTCAAACATAGCCTGGTAGCAATGCATCATTCCAATACCTTCTCTAGATTGCTTAAGGCTTGATCAAAGTCAGTGCCATAAGGGGTGAAATCGTCCCTGTAAACTTCAAGTCATTCATTAATCAAATCAGAAATATGCTTAAAATAACTCTCTGGAATGTAGATGGATCATTACATAATCCAAAGGGAAATACTCTATATGTGAAGGTACCCCAGGGACATGTAAATGTCATTTTATCCTAGTCTTCCAGAGAAATATGAATATGATTATAACCGCTAAAACCATCTAGGAGGGAGAATAATTTCTTCCCTGCTAAAGTATCAAGGACCTGATCAATAAAAGGTAGTGGAAGTTGGTCCTTCTGGGTAGCTTTATTGAGTTCTTTGTAGTCTACATAGATTCACCACTTCCCATTCTTCTTAGGGATGATTACCAATGGAGAGACCCACTGACTTTCTGAAATAGGATAGATGAAATCTACATCCAACATTTTTTGTAATTCTTCTTTAACAATGTCCCTAAGATGAGGATTCAATATTCATTGGGGCTGTCAGATGGGTCAGGCATATTTTTCAATATATATATGATGTGTATAGACTTGGGGATCAATTCCCTTCATGTCGGGATACTCCCAAGAAAAAGCCTATTGATATTTAGAAAGGATTTGAATCAATTTTTGATGTTGTTGCTCATTCAAATTAGCATTAATATTTAGAAATATCCCTAGTGCAATTTCAATTGAAATGTTGTTATGGACAACAATAGTGGGAATATTTTACTCCATCAATTCTTCCAAAGGATATCCCTGTGCTTTATTATCTAAAACATTTTTTAGCATTTGACATGTTGAGTTGCTTATAACAACTGGGATGTTAATGAATCTACTAATCACATAATCTTCTAGTTGTTTTTTGAGCCCAAGAGCTTCTTCTAGTGTGAGAGGAGATCGTAGGTTTTCTTTTGGATATCTAGGTGGTTGCAACTGCTAATGTATGACAGGATGACTTGGTTTAGATGGAGGATAAATGATAAGGTTCTTTATATCACTTCCTCTAGTGATTGTCATGTTTCCTATGCAACATCCTATGTATGCATCAACTGTTGCAAGCCATGGTCTTCCCAATATCAATGGGTGTCCATCGAGTCTACTTCTTGGGTTGATAACTAGGAAATCCACTGGGTATTCCCAAGAGTTGACCAAAATTTCTATATCTTGCAATGTGTCGATTGGTTTAACCACCGATCTATCAGCCAATTCTAACATTGTTGAAGTAGGTTTGAAGGAGGTGATACCCAGGACATCACAGGTCTCCTTGGTCAGAATATTAATGGTTTCCCCCAAATCCACTAGTGTGTTTGGAAAAAAAAGCCTTGTATCTGAAATGTTACCACGGGATTTCCTGGGTCTATGTACTTTAATGGCTCATGTTTTGTTAAGAACCAAATATCAATATAGCATAGAAAAACCTCAGAAAAAGTACTCGACGCCTTGAAAAAGAGATAATTTCAGATAATAAGCCTCTTCGATGGGGAAACCTCCTTTTACCCCACTTAAATGTTCAAGTACAAGATGATTCAAAATGAAAATGTCTCCTTGGT
>JZKD02S2126172.1:217691-233388 GCA_000966675.3 Picea glauca
CCTTGGTATATATAGGAGACTAGGAGGTATAATTACAATTAATGGCCTAAATCCGACATAAATAAAATAACATTACTAATATAATATGCCCCAATTAAGGGGTAATGAGCCAATATTAGGGCTTAACATGTTTTCCTAGAATAAGATTGGACAAAGTTTCTACCACATGAACAATTGATGGATTCTTAGTTTTCTTGACATGCTTCTTCCCACATAATTCTTTAATTGTTTTTGCATAAATAGGGATATCATGTAAAGCCTTTAGGAGTGGGATTTTAACACATATATTCTTTAGTTCCCCGATGATATCGAAGTTAGGATATAAAATTGGTTTTTCTATCATCAACCTCTCGGGAAATGGGGGAGAAGAGATTATGTCCTTATAAGGATTTTTTTGTTCGACTATGTTTTCCCCCCTGTATTGTTTCTTCAGTTATGACCATAATTGATGGTTGCATATTATTCAAATTCTCTTGTTCTTGATGAATGTCACTTTCCTTAGGAGAAATTATATGCCTTGATCTAAACCATACTTCGTTTCACCCTACCGAGTTGATTTCCCCCTCCAAATTCTTGACAATTTGCATGATCTCAACTGGTTTGTTATTCGGATTCAGGTTGGATTGAGTTGGTAGTTGAGGGATCATTTGAGGTTGAGGATTCTAGGGTAGTTGAAGTGGATCTTGTAAAGTGGGTTGGGCTTGAGGAGCCATTCCCATGGGTTTATTGGCCATTCCCATGGGGCTTTGCCAGTTTTGATTCCAATTTGGGGCTTCGGAAGCTATGTTAGTCCACTGTGAAGGATGGGGGTTATTATTTGAATTCTACCAAAATGGGGTAGGGTATTGCAAGTTAGGCTAGGTGGGATTTGTAGCTGGTTGATTTGGCCAGGGTGTAGTACGATATTTTTGGGACTGCTAGGAGAGATTAGAAAAGGGTTGGCCCTGCCATGCATTTCCAGAATTATGTTGATGATTATATTGCCAAGAAAAAAAAGAAGAAGGATATTGTATCATAATTGGTGGTTGAGCTTTCCACTCACGAAGTTGAGCCATCAAATATATTGGTTATGTTTCCTCTTCTACTTATTTAAATACAACTTTTAGTCTTGGGAGTGAAGGACATTACTCTGTCACATGGTCCTTGGCACAGATAGCGCAAGTCCGAACCACATCCAAGGGACACTCCCTCGAACCATGTTTCCTTCTGCATCATGGACAAAATATGGCCAATGAATGCTCTGCTTATGCTTGTTTCTGTTTAACTTGTAGAACATCCAATTGTGTAGTCAGAGGAATCAAAATGTTTGTTTTAAATTTTTCTAAAAGATTACCAACTTTTTCTCAGGTGACACCCCCACTAGTAATGGTACTACTTCTAGTGATGGGAGCCTATATTCCCGATCTAGTTCGTGTACTTCTGCGTGAACACCTGATGCACAATTGGACAATGTCATCATATGTTTCTTGATAAATATCACCTTTTCCCATTAAATTCAATGTTTGTACCCATTCATCCTTCATACCTTTTATTAGAATGCCTTTAAGTACCTCACCTAGTAGTGTATCATAAGGTGATCTCTGCAAATTATATTGAAATCTCTCAACATATTTCTCTAGTGTTTCATTTTCTTTAGCAGTCATTTTAAATATTTCATTCTTTAAATCCCTGGTTCTACAGTAGTCTTGATATTTTGTAAGGAAGATTTGTTTCATTTCATCCCATGAATTTATAGTTCCTCCTCCTAGACCCATAAACCATTGTAAAGATGTTCCTTTCAAGGTGGAAGGAAATAACTTAAGTTTATGGGGTTCAGAGGTGTATTCATAGCCTCTACAGAGGAAATCAAACTCGAATAAGAACACGTCAGGGTCCTCTGAGATCAATGCATTGAAGGTTGGAATATTTTGTAGTGGAATGGATTTCATTGGGGCATTAGCAACCAGATCAACTATAGGATATTCCAAGGTGTAATTGTGGGGTTGTGGTTGATTTTTTTGTCACATCTGGTCCAAAATGTGACAATAATCCTCAGGGATTTCTTGGTCTAGGTGTTCCATTCGAGGTGATTGATTACTTGGTCCCTTAGGAAATTTAATCATGCTACCTCTATCTGGGACTTCAGATGTTCATTATCCTATCAGAATCACAGGAGATCTAGGTTCAAGTGGTGGTGGGATTTCCTCAACAATTCCACTTGTTTCCCCTTCTCCTTCTTTCAAATTACAAGAATTTCCCTCGTCTAAAGGATTGAGAAGTGGAGTATGTATATTTTGGAAACTTTGTTTAGTCCCTTCAGTTCCACTATGAGCCTTGGGATGAGTTGTAGTTGGTGAATTTGCATCTTGAGGGATTCAGGTAGAACCTTTTCAAGGTCCAACTAAGGCTTGAGATTCAAATTTTTAGATGATTTTTTCAATAAAAGTGCTTCTTTCAGGGGGAACTGGGCCCTGAGATTTTGTAGTTTTTTGTGGGGGTTTTAATTTTTCAAGTTCTTTCTTCTTATTCATACACACAGACACAAATTATACAACCTTTTTGCATCATCCTAAGGCAGGTGTTGGCACAAGAATTATGCTTGTTGCCTATGCAGGTTCTTACCTTCCGTTTTCAATACCTCATCCTTAGAGATGCAACTTATGCTACCTTTGACATTCTCCCTGGAAACAACGCCAAAATGTTGGGCTCTAAATATGTCCTAAAAGAAACCTCATTCTTACATTAATTTATCAACCAAGGATTCATCTTTTCTTTCAAGTTAATCTAAGCTACTGCAATAATCAAGTTCTTGCTCATTCATTGAAAACTTTGAAACTGATAACTCACTCAACAGAATTGTAATCCAATCATTAACACACCACAAATTCATTAATCTAAGAAATAAGAATCTAATCTATGAAAACACTTAATGAATCAATCCCTCAATGATTATTTAACATATTGGAAAGAACAACAATCTAATGTATATTTAAGAAGGAACAACAAATGCAATTTTAATGAAAGGAACAAAAAATGTGAATTAAATGAAAGGAACAACAAATGAAAATTTGATAAAAGGAACAACATATGAGAAAATGAAAGGAATCCACAAGCGATAAACTAACAATAATTGGAAATGGTACAACAATCGATAATCTTTAAGTGAAACATCTATCCTCTACAAATGAGCAACATAACTAATTCATAAAAGAATCAACACATTCACGAATTTATCTTAACTATTGCAAGGAAATTCAAATCACATAAATAAAACATAATTGATATGATTACAGACGAGGTAGTAACTCCTTCCAAATGGGCCCACGGCCTTGAGAAGGTACTGCTACTGAAAACTCAGTACACAAAGATAATCAAAATTCTCAAGGCCTTAATTAATTCCATAACTAGTAAATCATTTACAACGGACTGTTGTACAAAACAATTCAGAGATATGAATGTTTGATTGAATTTCTTGGACATTTCTCTATTGTTCACCATCCTCTATATATTACAATGAAATATGTAAATTAAGTTATCCTGAGGATCGAGAGATCCTCCAGATTCCTTTTACTATTTATGAAGATTTCAAAATAAAATTCAATCATCCTTTAAACCTCTTTATGCCTGATTACTATGATCTTCAATGGCTTATGTATCTTCAAGATCTCTTTAATTATCTTGAGGTAACAACAATTGTCCATTTTCTGAATAAAATCACAACAATTCAAACCAAAATTCAAAAAATATCTAACATCACACAATATTATTTTCTAAAAGTTTTTTAACCATTTTATTTCCTAATTACTTGAAATTAACAAAAAAGTCAATCAAGAATATATCACAAACCATAGTAATAACGTGGATATTTGTACCTTTTTCTCAAATCAACACCACCAATGACCTGCATGTATTGTCACGCATCAAATCATGACATGCAAGAATGTCCAACACTATTAGGGAAGATGCGGGAGAAGAGGAATTATAACAATCAAAATGTTCAATGGATTTCAACAAAAGCGGGGGATGAAGGAAGAAACATCAACATAGTTACACGGGGAGGAGTTATTGGTTGTGGAGCCTGAGGTCCTTGTTTCCAGCCATGTTTATACCCCATGAAGAATTTACACCCTAGAAGAATGTGCACTCATCCATGCGGGGGAGTGCAAGGGCAGGTTACCCTCCCTGCGGGGTCCGGGGGTAAGCAGGCCCCCGAAGGAAAAATTTCTTTGTAAATGTATATTGTAATTTCATTGTAAATCTAGATCGTTCATTATAAGGTCGCATATATGACGGTAGAAGTTAATTTAGGGTTTTTTTCCCTAGAAGGAAACCCTCTTTTATGATGGAAATGTATTGCAGCTATGTATGATTGCGAATATTCTATTCTGAGTGAGGATACTGTGAGAGAAAGAAGAGGAAGTTACAACGATTTTGTTGTAGGTTGTATCCCTTCATTTGCTGGATAATAATAAAGGAAGGACCTGGAAATTTCTTTGGTCGATGTAACCCACACTAGGTGAACCACATATATCTGTGTCTCTATTGTATTGTGTATCTTATATGTTTTATTTCCTCATTTGTTTTAGTTTATTTCTTCACGATCCTATTTTTCTAACAGGAGATAAAACAGTTAACAACGTAGTAAGGCAAGAGCCAACACAAAACCAATGGGTGAAGAATAATGGCGAACCAAGGAAGCATTTTGATGTGCAGAATGAGAAGGATACATTCAAGCAAGATAGACAACAATTCATGAATCCATACATTACATCGACATCGATTGTGTAGTATAATAATGAAGTACTAGTGTATTATATGTTTCCATCACTAGATCACACCAAAGAAACATAGCTACTGGGTCAAGTAAGTATGATTAAGAGATTTTTGCAACCCTATGTTAGACTACTAAATGATCCATCCTCAGTTAAAAAATTACAAAATATTCTAGAAAGATGTAGCGTAGAGGTAGAAGGAAATATAGAATAGAAAAAAATTAATCATCTACATACAAGAAGGAGAACAAACAGGGAATTTAGAGTAAACGCCAACATTGGATATTTCAACATGGGATATATTATACTGGATTTAGGATCCAAACTAAATGTGATACCTAAAAATATATGGCAATGTATGGGAGAATCCACATTAGGATATTCACCTCTTCAGTTGAAACTACCCAATCAACACAAAGTCCTACCAATTGGAAGACTAAAAGGAGTGACAGTAGATCTGGATGGAGTATGGGCTAAAGATGACTTCGAAGTAATCGAGATAGTGGATTGCACAACACCTTATCCAACATTTCTTAGCTTGGATTGGGCATTTTATAACCAGGCCATGATCAACTTAAATATGAGGAATATGACCTTCGATTCAGGAGAATACAGAGTCATTGCACCATTGGTCCCATTAGAGGGGGAAAGGTTTGTAGAACCTACTTGCTTCGACTTGGAGGAAGTAAAGCAATTGTACAGAACAATCGTGCAATAAGAATATTATGTGAATTCAACTACAGATGGGGTACTCAGTTAGAGAAACATCACCTCATGTGTGCCAGACTCAAATACAGGCTTAGAAAATTGGCATCAAAGGCTACATGAAGTCTCCACAAGAATATGTGTAAGAATAGACCACGCAGTAAGATGGGTAGGTACGGAGATAAGGGAACCTCCTAGCTTCCATGGGGTGAATGACTTAGAAGTACTCTTAACACGGTATGAATATGAAGTGGTATAAAATTAGAGGCTCTTATCCCTGGATATAGCACTCAAGGCAACACCTGTAAGATGGTGGGGTGCACACAAAGAAATAGTTAAAGACTGGTACAAATGTAAGCAATTACTTTGCATTAGGTTTTTTGTAGAAAAAGGAAGCAACCAGCTATAGAAATATGCCAGAAATGGGGAACCAATAGAAAACTTGGAGAAGTGCAGAGCGCTATGGAAAATGACACCACCGGAGGATTGGCCTCATCATTTTGTTCACACATTGGAAGGCATCCCTGCAAACCGATATACAGACCATGAACTATGCAGAGGAACTACAAACTGGAAAGTATTGCAACAGAAGTTTACAGTCACTTTCTCATTTGAGCATGAGAACCCCAATATAGACACAACACTTAAACAAATTATAGGGGTGATATTCATTAAATAACCTTAAGTTGAACTCATGATAGAAGAACAACAACAAAATAGACAGACAATAAAAGAACTATTGTCATGCTACCACATGCAAGAAGAAGAACCAGAGGAAGATGACCCACATGATATTTAGATTGAGGAAGTTGAAGGAAAAACAGAAGTGGAAGGTCCACCTCTGGAATCAGAACTAATTTTTGTGTTGATCAAGGTAAAGAAAGTCAACATCAGGACAGTTGAGAATCCAAAAATGGCCAGTATTGGAGACTACTGGGATGAGCAAACAATGGAAATCATAATAGAGTTATTGCATGAGTACAACAACATGTTCCCAACAACGTTCACAGAAATGAAAGGCATAGAAGGAGAGCTAGGAGAAATGAATATATTGCTCAGAGTTGAGGCAATACTAATCAGACAATGACCATACAGACTAAACCCCATATATAAGAAAAATGTCAAAGCCTAAAACGATAGGATGGTGGAGGTTGGATTCATAGAATTTGTAGAGGAATATGAATGGGTAAGCCCAATGCAATTTCAAGAGAAGAAACAAGGGGGATATGAATATGTGTCAACTTAAGAAAGATGAATTGTGTGTGCCTACATGAACCATTCCCTACTCCTTTCACAGATGAGGTGTTGGAGAACGTAGGAAGGAAATAATCTTAGTCATTCACCGACGGATTCTCAGGATACCATCAGATGAAGATAGCACCGAAAGACAGATATAAGACCACTTTTTCCATGGAACAAGGATCCTACTAGTATACATTCATGCCATTTGGATTGAAGAATACACCAGCAATAGTTTCCAGAGTAGTCATAGTTGCATTCAAAGAATTCATCCACCAGTTTCTAGAGGCATATCTGGACGATTGGAGAGTCTATATTCTATTGAAATACCATGTAGGGGTCTCGAGGCTGATGTTAGAAAGATTCATGCAGTGTCAGTTATTGTTAAATATCAATAAGTGTATCTTTAGAACACCTTTTGGGATACTATTGGGCCATATAGTATGCAAACAGGGCTTGTTTGATCAAAATCTGGACTAGGGGTCAAATTTTAGCTCAAAAATCAAAGTTCTCAGAATTGCCTCAAAACGAACGAGAGTGTAGCACTCGTCGTCACGAACCCAACGCAACATGTTTCGTCTCAAACAAACATCGGGAGCGAGAGATATCGCGATCTGTTCGCATCGTCAAATAGATAAAAAAAAGGATGTTGAGTGTGTAGTCCGTACAATCTGTACAGATGATGATGTGGCATGTATGTACGATGATGTGGTAGAGCTGAATGGCAGAGGTACGACCACTGACGTGGTAGGTGATGTGGCATTCAATTATTGGCAGATTTTGGGAGAATCTGTTAGTGACACGTGGCATGGTATTTGGAAAATTATGAGGTGCCACGTGGCCCAGTCGTGGGCTGCCACGTGGCACCCTGCTATTGGTTTGGGTGTTGTTCAAAATTTTATTAAGTCCACTGGAATCGAACTCTAGACCTCCCCTATAGATCGAGCGCTTTGGCAATGGCCACCCAACCGACGTGCCATGTGTTAGTTCTTATTTAACATATGTGGTTGTTTGTATTTAAGTTTCAATGGTTTGATTTTCGGTAGAGATTCGGGCCAGGGATTAGCCCCGGCCCATGGTTATATTATGATTACCATATGACCGATTTTATATGAGACCACTTACCATACACGGAGGCGCGCACATTGGAGTCTAGCCCCGGTCCTATATAAAAATAACATATGATGATAATGTTTTTGTGTGTGGGTTTTTGAAATGAGTTTGTTCAAACAGTTTCAATGGATAGCCCATGTGCCCGACACTTGGCGCTTAATTATTGGCTTTTAAAAGGTTAAGCCCTTTTTATATAGGCAGTCGGTTTTATGGACCCATATGCCCAATGGTTTGGCGGTTGGGTGTTTTAGTTTTGTTAACGGTTCTACAGATTGGACTGTTTTTTAGTTATGCATGGTGCTGGGTTTAAGCACGCATTTTGGAGCGTGTTCTGGGTTCAAGCACACAGAGGTGCATTTTGGCGAACCAGAGCCAACAATCTTGAAGGAAGAGGATGGCAGGAGGCCTATCTTTCTCATTTTTTGGCCGATTGAGGTGCCGTAAAAGCCCAGCTAGGGGTTTTTGGACATCCTAAATCCATTGGAATTGTTATCAAGGCCATTTGAAGACTTCTTTTGCAGGTTTTTATCCATTGAAGTTTCAGCAAGCTCCAGGGAGCTTGAAGCCCTCATTGATTGAGGACATGTTTTGGTGAGCCTATGTTTGTTTTATGTGAATGAATAATCATTTTTGGCTAATTGTGATGCTCTGAACACATTGGGACAAGTTTCAGAGGATTTTGAGGAATTTTACAAGTGTTTTTTCCATAGAGAAGCTCATGGAAGATTAAGGCCACATGTAGAAGAGGTCATGCCCAGATGAGCCATGATCCGTTTTCAGAGTTTTATTAGTCATTTTTGGGGTTTTTATGTGTTCTGATCCCAATGGTATAGTCTGTTTTTCCATTGGAGTTGAGAAGCAGCTTGTAAAAGAAATTTTGACAAATTAATCCCAAAGAGCCAAGTCCATTAATGGAGGCTCAAGGAGATGTAGCCCGGAGGGGGGTGAACTCCTTTATCATGTTGTGATTGTTCTGAGTTTGATAGTTTATTTGCTGCAAGTTAGTTGCTATGTATTTATTGAAAGTACATATTTAACCATTTAAAAGAACATATCCTCACACATAATCATTTACAAGAAGACACATAAATTTGGCATATAATCTTATCTTGCATATTTTAACACATGGAGCAAGCTCCTGTAAAGTTTATTTTTATGAAGTAGAGGGTGCATGCATAGCATAAAAAGTTAGCCTTCTATTTTCAAATCATTCTTGGTAGATCCTGCCAACATTGTTGTAATTGTTAACCTACCACCACTAAAATCAGTCAGTTATTTGAGAGGGACATTGGGACACACATAATACTACATGAAATTTATAAAGGGGTATGCGCAGATCACTATGCCAATGGATAAATTGCTAATAAAAGATATTAAGTTTCAGTGGAATGAGGACTTTAGTGTGGATTGGACACCCTGAAAGCGAATATGGTAACCACACCAATACTAGTATTCCTAGATTGGGAAAAGAAATGCCTTGTACATGTATATGAATCAACCATAGCACTTGGATCTATTTTGGCATAGGAGGGATCAGGAGAATTGGACCATCCTATAACATTTCTAGCAGAAAACTGTCAGAATTAGAGAAAAATTACAATACCACAGAAAGAGAAGGCTTATCTATGGTCTATGCACTTCAGAATTCAGAAACTATTTATTGGGAAAACATTTCAAGATGTTAAAAAAACATTCAACTCTCAAATACCTCGTCAACAAGCTAGTGTTGGGGGGGATAATTTGTAGATAATTATTTCTATTCCAGGAATTTGACTTTGAAGTGATAGTCAAACCAGGGAAGTTTAACGCAGGACCTGATCACCTGTCGAGGATCACTAATGGGGAGGAACCTACGAATATAGAGGACAAATTTATGTGAAACTGTTTTCAGTCTAGGTAGCCAATGAATACTTCATAAATATCATCCAGTACTTGAGTATAGGGAATGCACCATAGGAATTCAACACTGTGCAAAAGAAAAATATG
This sequence comes from Picea glauca, assembly GCA_000966675.3. Taxonomy (NCBI): domain Eukaryota; kingdom Viridiplantae; phylum Streptophyta; class Pinopsida; order Pinales; family Pinaceae; genus Picea; species Picea glauca. Next base: position 227,486 of record JZKD02S2126172.1, read on the forward strand.
GTAGTCAGGGTTGAAAACTATCAATGGATTGCAGAAAACCTATACAAAATGGGGGCATATAACATCTTGAGAAGATGTGTACGAGAACATGAAAGACCTAGTATTTTAGTAGAATCTCGTGAGGGAATAGCAGGAGGACATTATGCAGGCAAAGCTACAGTGCATAAGATATTGCGCGCAGGACCATGGTGGCCGACTGTTCACAGAGACTCAAAGGACTATTGCTAGAAATGTGATGTATGTTAGAGGGTTGGTAAACTGAATATAAGGGATGAGATTCCCTTGAGACCACAAGTAACCTTGAAGGTATTCGACAAATGGGAAATATATTTTTTGGGACCAATTAACCCACCAACAAAAAGGTCAAGAGCAAGGTACATTATCATTGTGACATGATACTTAACAATATGGGCATAAGCAACACCGGTAAAATATTGTAGAGTAGAGACAACGACTCACTTCTTGTTTGCGCAAGTGATCACTATATTTCGTTGCCCAAGTATTTTTATGAGTGACCAAGGCACTCACTTCATTAACAACACTATTAAGGCTATGACTGAGTAATTTGAAGTTTATCATCAAAAGATTACACCATGTCATCCTCAAGCAAATGGAACAGTCGAATCCTTTAACAAAATCCTCAAGAATGCACTGACAAAGATATGTAATGTTAATAGGGATTATTGGGACTTGAAGGTACCTGCGGTATTGTGGGCGTACAAGACCACATGAAAAAAGTTGACAAGGAAGACACTGTTCAGATTGGTGTATGGACAAGAAGCAGTGGTGCCATTATAATTTTTGGTACCTAGCCCGCACATAGCATCAATTACACACATGACAGAGTGAGGTGAAGTATAGGAAAGGCTAAGTCAACTAATGATCATGGAGGAAGATCAGATTCTAGAATGATTTCACCAAGAAGTACAGAAAGAAAGAGACAAAGCTTGGCATGACAAACATATCAAAAGGAAAAATTTCAAGGAAGGAGAATTAGTCTTGGTATACGACATTAAATTACTTCAGCACCCAAGAAAGCTCAAAATGCATTGGTTAGGACCATACGAAGTAAATACAGTCACAGATGGGGGAGCTATACAGTTGAGGGATTTAGGAGGAACAAAACTCATAGGGATGGCCAATGGAAGTCAACTGAAGTTGTATAGGGACAATCAACCTCTTAGCACTTAAAAACAAAAAGGGGGGGCTACTACGTTGGACATTAAAAGATAGAAAAAAAGGCATAGTGCATCGAAAATAGATTGAGCATGCGTACTCAGAAACACTAGCACAACAGAGAAAGGACCAATGGTCACTAAAAGGTTGAAACAATGGAAATGGAGGATGCGACAAATAAGCGCCAATGAATGACGACTATCCAAATTGAATGACAAGAATGATTGAAGCGACGCTCCATTAATCATTCCAATTGGATATGGAAAGGTAATTCAATGGAAAGTATGCGAGAAGCACCAGTGCATTCAAAACGCAAGTCGAGTAACGTCTCTGAGAAGTTTCACATGATTCCTATATAAGGGAAGCACTCTACGATCAGAAGGGTTATTGTGAAAATGAGAAAATGATAGAGCGACAGAGTTTACAGAGAAGAGAGAGTGGGTTTGTAGAAATGATAGAGCCAACTAAGATCGGTAGAGAATACTTTTACCATCATGGCACACCAGAATCTAGGAGAGTCAATCTAGAACTAAAGATGACCTCGAAGAAACATCATATCACCTCAACTGCCACATGAAAGTTAACAAAAACCACCTTGGCCTCCGGAAATTGTCAACGTGGATGGTTGCCCAATATGACACCAGGAAGCCCCACAACAATAGTGGATGAAACCCAACAATCAACACTAGTGGGCATGGACATCGATATTTCAGAAGTAAGACAGAGTCAACAGACCCAAGATACAGGAAATCCTTTACGCTCAAAAACTCCTGAAGAATCCCTGAGGATTAATGGGACGGTCCCAAATTAGGTAGAAATGGTTTCACAAGAAAGGTCACACACAACCATGTAGGAACAACCATAGGAGGGAACTGTTATCACTGACCAACCATAAGAGTATGAAGAAGAGAGAATAATGGAGGCTAGAACCTCGAGTCAACCACCATAGCAGAAGGGAAAACAACATTTAGCAATATCACTGCGCAAGAAGGCTACCACAACCATTGTTTTTCTGCGCATTCTGGAAGGGGTACGTGTTACGGGTAACTTGTTAGGCCATGTGGAGAAACTGCGATACTCATACCATGATGTGACTAACACAGATAAGTTTCTGGAGTTTTCCAATAAATTTTATCTGGATACTATGGGTTTAGGACCCTTTAGTGAACCAATTAACCAACAAAAATAGTGGGCAGCTGGACTAGAAAAAACCGATATTCTAGGCATGTTTGAAATCCCTCACTTTGGAAGGGGTTGGGACGTAAGAAACTGATGAAAGTCACCCATGGAGGATACCTATGGCTGGAGCAACTCGCCTCGATAGAAGTGTATCTCATTACATACATCACAGGGTTGCCACCACCGGGGGAGACTCCCACACAATTCCTCGATGACAAAATGAAAGATAAGGCACTGGTCGAGGAAGTGAAGAATAATTATGGTATAGAAATAGGGTCACGTGGAATAATAATCAAGTGTATTAGTGACACAACAACAAGGATGGCCACAAAAATCATCGTGTGCAATTTACTCAGGAAATGCTGCAAGGTGGAAGTCACTTCGACGATCGTCGTAGCTGCAGCACAGTGTGCAGAGGGAACCATACTCAGATGGGACCTGTACTTGTTGAATATATTCCTGGATGACTGCAAGGACACGCAGGATCTGGGGACAAAAGTTCACTATTTTCCGCTACTTGTCCTTATGACCTTGGTTGGATGGAGGGAGCCTAAGTATACATACTTTGCTGCGATATCCAATCCTTGCCACACAGTGCGATACCTATTTATGGGGAGCACTTCATACCCCAATAACAAAAGTGTGAATGCAGGCATGTTCTTAGGATATTACAATGACCTGCAGGAAATCATCACCAACACTTGGCAGATTACACCAGAAGTGGTCGCACAATATCAGGGTATATCCAAATTTAAAGCAACCAACCATACAATATGGATCCAAGATTGAAACGATACTGAGAATCAATGGCTACAACTGTGGTACTGCATCAAGGAAGAGTACGTGGAAATGGCCATTAGGGATTGGCATGAGGACTAGAGGATTCCATAATTGAATCGAGAGATGCCCGTAGATAAGGAGACTAAGGAAGAGCAGGAACAGACACATGCAGGAGACAAAATGGTGCCCAAGAAGCCAAGGACAGGTTAGAACCTAGAGCAAAAGAAGAAAGGTGGTGTGTCCAATAAAGACACCCAGGTGGGGAAGAAGAACAACACCCAAGCACCGCAGGAACAAGAAAAAGAGACTAAGACAACATAGGGAGCCACATCAAGTGCTACTCAAAAACAACAAGGCCAAAATAAGAGGCCAATTATACAAATGCGGGGTGCACAGAAGAAAGTTAAGTCACAAAAAATGCCACCAGAATATATGATCATCGAGGATGACATAGACCTCGTGGACCAGATGGTACAGGATAGAACAATGAAGGATTTTGATGAATCTTAGTGACAAAGGGATAGGATGTAGGATGAGATGGTATACATGAGGCACCTCCTTGAGAAAATTAGAGAAACACAGAGGGTTGACATAGGAATAGAATCAGTCCCAACAACATCACAGATAGGAGCTGACACTGGATCAAGTGAGAAGGATAGAATCTATACAACAACACAGTCGATATCGACATGTCACATTACACCTAGCATGTTGTACATGGATGAAATTGTGGGTCAGACACCCTTGAAGGATTTGGCCCAAATACAATTGGTAAATACACGAATACCAACCAAGGCTTGTATAAACTACAAGTCAATGTTGCATAGGAGGTACAGTCACATGCGCACACATAAGCAGTGGAATTGCAACAGATGAAGGACAATAGAGAAGAGTTGGAATTGGTTCTTGAGTAGGTCAAGATCGATACCAAATACAAGAAATATCATGCGAATAGGCTTGAGCAGGGATTGGTTGTAGCCTATGAGAAAATTACAAAGACCATGTAGAGAACAGATCTCATGACGACGCATAATATTTATTAGATTGTGTAGACAATCTATCAATACAGGTAGGATATCGAGAAACTCTAGGAGCATCTCATACCTACCACTCCCCCAGAGGTGAAGGAGCAGAGGAAGTAGGAAGCAATAGTGTAGATAGAGGAGATGGATCAACAAGTAAGTGCAGCTACGAACTTGTTCGATAAAACATCATATCTATGGATGAAGATGGAGGAGGATCAACAAGTGTAGCAATGGGACTTGGAAGAGGAGAGGATAAGTGCAACTATCTAGGACCTCAAGCAAAGGCAAAAGATGATGCTGATCATAGTGGGTCAAAGGAGAATAGGATATGAAGAGGCTATAGGCAGAACTCATAGCCACACAGACACAGAAGACAAAGCACCAAGCTCAAATGGAACCTCTCCAAGAGTGAGCAACAAAGGTCATTTCACAGGAAGAAGACGCAAAGAAGAACATGGCACAAACTTAGGCAAAGTGTGCAGAGATGATCATCGACAAGATTGCAGCACAGGTATTGGATGCACACAGGGAGAATACCACGCAGGCTCAAAAGTAAGCAAATGAACTCATAGAGAAGTTCCAGGCTCTCGCAGGAGAGATTGAATATGTGCACAAATTTTAGGTGGCTCGGGATGAGCCACATGTCAGCGTTGGGGGCCTGTTGGATGTAGGCCTATCCAGGAAGAAAGGTTATTTTTTTAGGAGAACCATGCAAGGAGGAAAGGACACTGAAAGGAAAAGAAACACATGCAAGAGAAGCAAGCGAGGTGCGCATGTAGGGAAGACCTAATGACGCTAGGGTTAGGGTTTTTGTAATTTATAGTAATGGCTAGTGAGACAAGGGTATAAATAAGTAATACTTAAGAGAGAGAGAGAGAGACATAGAGAGATAAGGAGAGAGAGATTTGTAATAACTATATGAGTCATTAAGATGCTGAGATAGGGAAGGAGTGAGTGACTCTATCCTGAGGGTTAGATCATAGGTTGAGGATCCTAGTGTGATTTAGTCATCCTCATAGGGATCGAGGAGACTTTAGAGAAGGGAGATACCCAAGGTTGTAAACACGCACAACATGATATATTTTTGAACTATAATAAAAGCTTGAGATATATATCTTTGTGGACGTAGCCTAGGAGGGGGTGAACCATGCTAACATTATGTTATGTGAATGAATGTATGTGTTTTTATGTTTGATTAATTAATGAATGTTATATGAATGAGGTAACTAAGTAGATATGGTATTCCACATGTATGGATAGAATGACTATTATAACTATATGTTAGAATGAATGAATAAGGATTAAAGAACACAACCACAGATCTCCGCTCATTCTCCAGTTGCATGCACCTAAGTATTTCAACCAGCCATACAACTATCTCGGGTGAGACTATGTAGTACACTCTGTGTGCTACGTTTCCTTCTAGGTTACTGGAGGGGCTGATAGTTTTAAAGGGATTTTTTTCCGAAGCTTATCAAATTCGAACCAGGGTCAATCTCTGATAGAAAAATAGTATCAGAATAAGCCATAAAGAATCCTCAAGACCAATAGAAGAGTAGAGGTGTTATCGGGCTACTTTTTAAGTGTGGACACAAATCAATCCCCCTAGATTCACTACGAAACTAGAACATGTTAAGCCCTAATATTGGCTCATTACCACTTAATTGGGGCATATTAGATTAGTAATGTTATTTTATTTATGTCGGCTTTAGGCCATTAGTTGTGCTTTAGATTAGTAATGTT
>JZKD02S2126172.1:233398-247480 GCA_000966675.3 Picea glauca
GACATTTCAAATTCATTATGCATATCCTTTGCAAATTTCTGGCTTAACCTGTCATCATCACTACCAAAAATAATATCATCAACATAAACTTCAATTAATAAAATATTACCTTGAACCACCTTGATGTAGAGGTTGTTGTATATACTTCCTTTTCTGAACCTTTCTTGTTGTAGATATTTATTCAGTCTAGAGTACCATGCTCTAGGTTCCTGTTTTATACCATACAAGGCCTTCTTTAATTTTCACACATAGTGTACATTCTCTGACAACTGAAATCCCTCTGGTTTTTCAATGTAGACTTCTTCTTCAAGTTCCCCATTCAAAAAATATGATTTTACATCCATCTGATACACTTTAATATTTTTGGAGCATGCATAAGCTAAAAGCAATCATATTGCTTCTATTCTGGCAACTAGGGAAAATGTCTCTTCAAAGTCGATTCCTTCAACCTATGGATATCCTTTATATACCAATCTAGATTTGTTGTAACCTCTCCATCTCTGTTCAATTTATTCCTGTATACCCACTTTGTGTCGATCACATTCTTATCATTTGGTCTTGGAACCAATTTCCAAGTGTCATTTTTTTCTATTTCATCCAATTCTTCATCCATGGCGTTGTTCCAAAATTCATCCTTGCTGGCCTCTTATAAATAGTTTGGTTCAATCGTAGATGTGAGTGATGGGTGTGTTTGTTCTGGTGAACAGATTCTTCTTCTAGTCTCAACTCCTGCATCTTTGTTTCCGATAATCTGATCTGAAGGATGATTCTTCTGTACTCGTCTGCTAGGGGTATTTGGAGGCACTTGTTGAACATTCTCTTTTTCTTTTGTCGGATTCTCTTCATATTCCTCTTCTACTTTATTTTCATCTTCTGCTACTTCTTCGAAACGTTGTTCCATTGATTCATTTTCTTCTTCCTTTGATTCTGGTCTTCCTGTTTCATCAATTGTTACATTGATTCTTTCTACAAATTTATTCAATCTCAGATTGTAACACTTGTATGCTTTCCTTGTACTTGAGTAACCAAGAAGTAATCCTTTGTCCACACGAGATTCAAACTTTCTCATTTTTCCATCTTCTCTTTTGATGTATCAGTTTCTTCCAAAAACTCTGAAGTGCTTCACATTTGCTAGTCTTCCTTTCCATAGCTTGTAGGGAGTTTTGTCAGTGTTGTTTCTAAGAATTACTCTCTTTTGAATGTGACCTGATGTATTGTTATAGGATAAATCAGTAAATGCAGACATAAACTAATCTCCCTAGATCCACCTAGATCTAGAAAAAAATAGGATAGGACATGAGGCTTTCCTTAAGTTACAATCATTGATCTAAGTGTCAAAGATGGAATTGATCACTTACCTTTGAGATCGCTTATTTATATCTTTGTTGTTCCCTCTTCGCTCCGGTGCTCTTATGAAACCAAATCTGAAATGACACAAACCAACTGAAGTGAGAACAACTATGATAGATTCAATGAAAACTTAAACATATGATCAAGGAGTCATGTAATAAAATAAGAATAATTTTATGGGAAATAAACATGTCATTGTATTATATTGAATAAAAGTAGAATATACAACCGAAATGCCTTGATGTCGCAAGATCCCTTTTAGTGGTCATTCGTTCCAACACACACATATAATTGTTTTGAGATTTGCATGAAGAAGATCTTCAAAATATTGATGGGAAAATGTAGACCTTAAGTATCAATTGAAATAATATTCTTCACACAATCTCCAACCTATTCTTCGAGCAATCCTTTGCTCAAATTTTCTTAACTATGCTTAACCTTTTCCATGAGAAGCCCATTATTATATAAGAGAAGTTGAAGTGGTTAAAGGGATGAGGATGACCCCACCAGATCAGAGAAGTCAGTAGGATCATAACCATATGGATGCCACCTCACATTCCAGAAGATTCCCCTTCTAGAAACTTCTTGAACCTCTTTCCTCTTTTGGCTTTCAAACCCCACCGCACCTTGCCTACATAGAAATGTGTGGAAATTCCTCAGGCCATCTATAGAGAAGCCTGCGGAAATCATGGATTTCCACACTATACACTATGGGTAGCCTGTGGCATCCTTCTAAAAAGTAGTCTTGCAGGGGAGGAAAGCAATCACTTTTCTCAGGCAAAAGATGATTTTGAGGGCCTGATTACATGCTTGTAAATTCATCATCAGAGTGACCAAAATCATGTGTAACAGGATGCCTCCCAAAGTATGAGGTCAGAACTTGTGACGACTGAAATACTTTGTAAAATACGTGTGTGTTTCGGGAACAAAGAACGCAACAATTAGGAACCTCCAAACAAACAAGCATCTGCACAATGTGATACCATATCCGAAGTAGGCATTCCCATGTTCAGACTAGAAATGATTGAACTCATAAGTGTAAGTCATGGCCACTAATAATACACTGTGTATCCATGTCATCAAAATGTTACATAGCCACCAGGAATACACTGTGGATCTATGTATGAGAAAAATTCAGATGCAACCATAGCCATGAGACATACAAAGTGGATCTATGTGTCAATACAAATCATCAATATTCCATTGCAACCTGGATCATGAATGATGAGATCCAGGGTCTTCAAAGCCATCACCTGTAAGTACGAATCTATCCATGTGATTACAGGTGTCGAAGTTGAACATGGTCAGAAACCGCTTGATTACCGATCATTAATGAAAACCGTTAACAAGCGCCAGGGAAACCACCATTGATGTCAATGACTCCCAAGGTACTTTAGTACAATCCAACGAATGTGAATAAATGAGTTGAAGTCAAACATTCGATGGAATCTTTTGATCAGGGACCAATGATGTGAATCCACTGTCAAGAGCGAAGAAACCTGCCATTAGGGCATGCAGGCTCTAAGGTACTAAGCGATTTCTATGTCTCATCCCTCGATAATGAGTTGAAGTCGACACGAAGAGACTCATCAGAGGAGGGGCTTGATGTCTCCCCCATCAATGACACAAAATAAGTAACATATTTAGGATAGATTAAAACATGAATATGATTTGAAACTGACAGAGGGAAGACTGACATGGTAGGAATTGACAACTGCAGATGGCCGACTCAAGAGAGGGCCTATTCAGACTACGCTTGAACATATGGATGACACAACAATAGCCTTTGCAGCATTGAATCAAAGACGACGCAATATGTAAACTTGTAGAAAGTCAGACGAGAGACAAATGGATTTCCCAACCTAGATTCAAATGATGAAAAGGGTGGGTCATGTTCAAGAGCGACTAGTATTGTCACTGACATGGATACAGAGATACATTTCTTTCCCAAATTTCCCCCAACCATTTCTAGTCAGTACCTCTTTATTTTTACACAATCTTGAGGAGGATAACATATGCTTGTAATGTAAGCTCATCCTTCGGATGAGTCACTCGGAGTATTTTTAACGAACCCTAAGAAGGAGTGGTTCAGTCCCATGTGGGTCTTTCGATGTTTATTTAATGATTCCAAAGATAGAAAACTCGAGGTTTTTTCATGCTTACAGAGTCTGAAAAAATACTTAAAGAGAAATCTCTCAATTCCATTTTTGTAAAATAGTTCTACAGAACCAAAAAAGTGATAAACTATCGCTCATCGAACGTTTTATTCAAATACTTTTACTAGCGTAAATAGAACAAGGTTGCTCAAAAATATTTTCGTTTTTATGGAGTGTGAAAAGAGATTAAATGATACTCCATGTGTGTTTCTTTTCATGTTACCATGATGAGTACGAAAATATGACACAAGTATACTCAGTTGGGTTCTCATAAATTTTTGAGCACGAGAACGAATGAAGAGTGAGCTCGAGGTTTTATTAAAAAACCCTATAAAGTATTGATATGCGTAATAAAGAGAAAACAAATTACGGAACAAACATCCATACTCCATTAATTAAGACCCTAGTCTTCTTCCTGCAAGAAACAAGATACTCATGAGACTATTAGAATTGAGGGTTTATAACAAAATGAATTTATATAATATAAAATATGATGAAAAAAGGTAAAAAGTGAAATAAATAAGAGTAAGATCTCTTTTTACCATTTCATTTGCATTTGGTCAAGAACTTGTCTAAAAACCCTCTTTTAACCCCTTAATTTGGTTGTCGATTGCGAGGAGCACAGGCAACCATTCGGCAAATGGTCTTCATCAAGATGGTAAGCACTTCATCCTCTTCCTTTTGAATGGATTGAAATTCGTTTTTAGTGGTTAAAAGATGTTTTTTGGGTGGTTTTTTGGGCTGGTAGGCATGCGCTAGGGCCACCATAGGTGACTAGTATTGGGCTATATGGAAATCAAGGATTTTCGCAGGTGCCCAATGGCTCACCTATGGAAATCCCTCACTGTAATTGAATCTTGGTTGCAGTGGAAAAAAACCCAAAAAAAAATGCATGCATTGGACCAAAAAGAATTTAAAATTTTATGATAAAAGTTGATAACTGTCTTCTCTCATCTCCATGCAGGTGTTTGATTGCCAAAATTTTGGAGTGGAGAGAATGAGAGAATGAGGATGATGACTTCATGGCTTTGAATGATCCGAGCACTGTCAATGCTCTTCGACAGTGTGGCTTGTTAAAGTTATTCAAGATCCAGGGCATGAGAGCCCAATTGAGACAATTAGAGTACTTGGTCCACATGTGGGATGTGAACCAACAAGTGTTTCATGTGGGTGTTCATGTTCTCTCCTTGGACATCGAAGAGTTTTAGTTTTTGGTGGGGCTATCCTATCGTGGGGCACAGGTGACCCTAACAGGGGGTCAAGGTGGTGGATTACAGAGGAGCGAGTACATTCGTCGGCATTGTGAACCTAAGGCGGAGAGGCACAAAGGTAAAGTGACCATTAGAGGAGTTCTGGATCTGACTCTTAGAACCATTCTCTTTAATATCGCATGGATGGCGGGAAGTGCTTCACAACACATGGACCTCCAGAGTTATTTTCAATACGCCATTGAATGTATAGAACCTTGGGTGTTCAATTGGTGTGACAGAGTTCTCTGCAGTATGAAGACAAAACACACTAAAAGGAAGAATGGAGACCTAAAGAAGTTTGGGTATGGGTCTATTTTGGTGTCTTTCTTCTTAGAAAGAGTCCCTCATTTGAAACTACAGGTAGAGTGGGGATTACCAGCCCCACAAGACCCAAGAATGAAATGGTGGTGTGACCTTATGGCGTGACATGTAGTGGGCCCCATTGTCAAGTACAATGATGCATTTTTTTACTAGTTAAGGCCCAAAATTTTGGTTGTTGATGATTATGCGTATGTCGTCCTAGATTTTTCAGGGCGATCCTGACTTGGTTATTCATGAGGGATTTTAGTGGGGAAATATAGGTAAGAAAGACATTTTGTTCTTTATAGTGTTTTTGTGTATTTTTTAGGATATAATATGTTTTTTTGTGTTTTCGATATAAAGACTAATCAAAAAAATTTGACCATGCAGATGTAGGGCCACACCGGCCTCTGGGCACATCTCTGATCTAGAGATGAAGAGAGGCAGGTGTAGTAGCAGAGTGCGATGCTGAGAACTATGAGGAAATGGAGTAGAACCTAGAGGGTCTGACAACAGGCATTACTGACATCTTGATCGAGGAGATCCCTATGCGCTATCAACGCCATATTGTAGGCATGTCCGGATCACTTAGTCAGTTACTTCATAGGGTGGCACGAGAAGTAGTATGCTACAGTGAGCAGCATCCATGATGCTATTTTGTAGAAGCCATGGGCTTCATATTTTGATATTTTGGTCCTTGGATGGAAAACATTTTTGTAAAACATTTTATCGTTATATATATACATGAGGCTTCTACCGGCTTACTCTGCTTCTATATACAATGTGTAATGTGTGATTGGATTTATAAATGTCTCAAATGTATGTCTAACACATAATGAGCTAGATCATCAGTTAATGTATTTAGACATCTAGGAATGTATTGATATTCAATATAATCAAAATAACGTTCCAAGAGGTGAAATCGTAGATATACTTGTAACAAAGTAGGACTTCAGATAGTATAGACATTATTTAACTGGAGCACTACTAGCTGTGAGTCAAGTCATACAACGAAGTGACGAATCCCAAGTGAAATAACATTGGTCAATAATTCGATGACTGCGCTATATTCTGCGATATTATTGGTTGCACGATTGAGGCAAACACCTTGTAGACTGATAAGTTTGTTGGTAGGTGCATAGATTGCCCAAGCAACATAAGCTAGATTCTGAGTACTACGGATAGCACCATCAGCTAAGCCAATATAGGGTACTGAAGACACCGACATCTAGAAACCAAGCACAATGCAAGGTAAGCAGTTGAGGGTGGAAAACAAATAACAAAAAGAACACAAAAGTAACACACAAGACTATGGTACAGTAAAAGTACAAGCACTCATGCAGAGACAGTCTAAGCATAGTACTTCTTCAAGTAAAGCCCATTTCTGGGTTCACTCAAAGGAATGCCATCATAATCTACTAACTCGTAATCTCCCTTCTCTAACACTCATTTGACGATATATGGACTGCACCACATAACTTCAAATCTTTCGGATCCTAGTAGATCATGATCTTGTTCATAGAGGAGAACTATATCTCCCTAAGAGAAAACACGTGGCTTGAAATGGTTTTCATATTGGGATTTTACGCGTTTCTTCTGGGTTTCAATAACTAGGGTGTCATCACAACGAGTTTCATCTAATTGCATAAGATACAATAGACGTTCTTCTTCGGCAAAGGTGTTTGGGATAATTTCGACGACTAGCTTCAAAGATGGTATTTCACATTTAATCGGGAGAACAACTTCAATGTTGTAGACTAGTTGAAAGGGGGTGAATCCTATAACATACTTCAAAGATGTCTGATAGGCCCATAATGTCTAAAACAACATCGTGTGCTAGCTGGTCTTATGGATTCCTATTATCCGACGAAGCATAGTGATAAGGATTTTATTTATTGATTCAACTTGGCCATTGCCCTGTGGATAGTAGAGGGTTGAGTTTTCATGCCGAAGATCCAACTTGTTAGTAAGTTCAGACATCATAAAGTTTCAAAAATGGCTATCGTGATTAGTGACGATAGCTTGCGGGATGCCGAATCGAGTAATAATATGATTAATATGAAAAGGGTTGTAGTTTTCCTAGTATTGTCAAAAGTAGGAATCACCTCGGCCCATTTCGTGAAATAATCCACAGCTACGATAATGTATCCATGCCCCCCGAATGAGTGAGGGTTATATGTCATGAAATCGATACCCCATTTTGTGAAAGGTCTGACAAAAACTACAGGGTGTAAGGGAGCAGGATGTGATCTTATTTTATTATTGTATGTTTGGCAAGCATGACATTTTTGGACAGTGGTAATACAATCCTTAAATAAAGAAGGACAAAAATACCCTTCTCGTAAGATATTTTGGGAAGTAGCATACCCAGACATGTGACCACGACATGCTCCAAAATGGTAGTCATTCAATGCTTTCTCAGCCTTGTCATAGGTGAGACATCGTAAAAAAATGGATTCAACCCCGTGGAAATAAAGAGTGTCATCAAGGATGATATATTGACGAGCTTGATATCGTATACAGCGACGGTAAAGGCTAGATAGATTAGGGAGGAAAGTTTGATTCTGGAGATATATAATTATATATCCATACCAAAGGTCATCATAAATGATCAGAAAAAGAGATTCATCAGGTAAAGAATCTTCTTCTACGTTTTTTGTCTCAGTGCAAGGAAGGTCACACATCAGTTCGACAAACACCAAAGATTTATTAGACTTAGCGTGTTCGAATTATAAGTCAAACACTTGGAGAATCACTATCTATTTAGAGTATTTTTCCCCTAGAAATTGGCATGTAAGAATGTGTTTCATGGGGTTGCAATCGGAAATTACAGTGGTCTTGCGTAATAGGATGTAGTGACGAAAATGTTGGACAACTTGAATAGCTGCCAGGGCCATTTTTTCAACATGTAAATATTTGGTTTCGGTGGTTGTGAGACTCTGACTCAAATAGTAGATGACATGTTCGTCATGTGAATCATCTTCTTGGAATAGAACCATGGTGATGGTAGAGTCTGAAGCAGCGAGATAAAGGAAGTAATCTCGACTATAATCAGGTGGGAAAAGTAATGGGGTACGGGTTAAATTTAGTTTCAAAGATTCAAAATATTTGTTGGCAATGGAATACCATACGAACTCAGAACCTTTCTTTAGCAATCGAGTAAATCTGAGAATTAATTGAGCATAGTTTGGTATGAAACAACGTAAAATGTTTTCCTTCCCTTGCAAACTTTGAAGCTAGGGAAGTGAAGAAGAAGGAGGGAGATTGAGGATCGCCTCAACCTTCAAAGGATTGACCCTGATCCCCTGGCCTGAAACGATAAAACCTAGAAGTCGTCCGAACTCCACACAGAAAACACATTTGTGTGGGTTTAAGTGTATACGATAGAACTTACAGTGAAGGAAAATGGCTCAAAGGTGTGTTGGATGGTCACTATGATGCATGGAATGCGCTGGTAGGTCATCTAGATATGGTTGTAGAATGTGCTTAATGTCATGAAAAGCATAAGACATGGCATGTTGAAAATTTGCACCAGCGTTCTTTAAGTTGAAGGGAAGTTTCTAGTAGGCAAAGGTTCCCCAAGGACAAATAAAAGTGGTTTTGTGTTCATCCATGGGCAAGATGTTGATTTGATTATAGCCAAAGAAACCGTCCATTAAAGAGAAGATTTCACTCCCTGCGCAATCATCGACGATCTGGTCAACGAAGGGGGTGTGAAAGTTGTCCTTAGGAAAATCTTGATTGATATCCCTATAATCGACGCAGACAGGGATCATACCTTGTTTCTTGTTAACTGGAACGAGATTGGATACCCAATCGGTTAAATCCACAGAATAAATAAAGACATATTTAAGAAGTTTTTTGACTTCAAGCTTAATAGCAACTGCTTTATGGTAGTGGACTGGACAAATTTTCTGCCAGATGGGTCTAGTGCTCGGGTACGTCTTAATTTTGTGTACAACAATATCAGGGTCAATACCCAACATTTATTCATGTCTCCAAGAGAAGATGTCATGAAACTCTTGGAAAAGTGATTTATATGTGACAACCTCATCAGTGGAACATGAAGCTCTGATGTGAACATTTTCAACAACTCCAAGTTTAATAGATATGTTGAGGGGGATGGTAGGAAAAATATTACTTAAGTTCCCTTCATATAGCACGTCGTGTGATGACTCGGGAACAAAGTAAATGATAGCAACAGTCAACAGAGTCGAGCTCTATTGGTAACTCTCAATGGTGTGTTGTTCAAGGAATAAAATGAAACGATGATTTCCGTCATCCCAAGGGGTGTCTTCCATCGACATAATTGACATAATCATCTCATCCATGGGAAAAATAATGTGGAATGGGTTAGGAGACGAATCATTGAGAGAGAGGGAAGAAGGGGTTTCATATTGAATGGATTAATAGGCAGATTCAATCAGATTTAAGGGCATTTGGTTGCCATAGCGAGGATAATCACCTGGTTCGGGTATTACCCTCTGGTCGGAAGATGTGTTAGGTTTTGCCAACGAATGTGGAAATCATGTTGATCAAGGCAACCAAAGGAGGTGGAGCAGCGAGAGGTGGGTTGGGAATGTACCCATCAGAGTCAAATATTTAAGTAGGCCCACACTGACATTCTCATACCCAGGCAGTGTCTTCGCGATAAAAGGTACATTGCTAGTATGGGTGTCAGAGTTGAAAAAGGCTAGTTGGTTGATAGTAATGACCTTTACCTGATGTGGAAAACGTAAAACATGGAAAATGGGAGACACAATGGCACACATTGCATCAATACAGCTATGGCCAAGTAAGAGGTTATAATCGAGAGGTGCATCAAAGACCTCAACTTTAACATTGATTGATTTTCCTTCCAATGTAATAGAAAATGAAGGAAGTACACCGTAGGGATTAAACAACTAGGGTATTGAGCGTGACTGATAGCTTATTCTTTGGTGATAACTCCACCCATGGAAATATCATGAGAAATTTCATTCAAGAATGATTTCGTGAACCACTCTGCCAATAACTGATTGGGAAGATCGAGTTTGATCAAACGTCGTCTTCATATCCACTCATGACTGTGATCAGAGATGTGAGTGGCCTTAGTTTTCTTGAAGGAACTCAGGATCTTAGTTCCTATTTCATAATGGATCGATAATTGGTAGTGTGTAAGGAAAGCCATGTCTAGGGTATTAAAGTTAGTGAAGAAACCTCGTGTTAGTTCTATATACCAATTTGCAAGAAAATTGTGAGAGTTCATTGGAAGAGTCGCAATCGAATGGAATCATCCATCAAAGAGTTGGATGAACACCAAAGGTGGAAATTCATAACATGGTTGTTTAGATCCTCTCCCATTTTACCGTCAAATTTTGGTATGTCAGACGGTAATTTGGTCGGTATAATGGGCTAGTGGGGAGAATGTATGATAGGATCATTCAAGATTCTAGACAGATCAAGTAGGTCCAAAGTAGCTAAAAATGGTAATTGTCTATTCACCAGAGGATACTGTCAACTTTGGGGAGGGAGTCCTATTGGTATACTAGTAGGACCATAAGTAGTCTGTATGTGAGGCAAAGGTCCTAACATATTTGGACGTGTGTGCGGAGTCATGTAGACCATAGGGTTGTACTGATTGGAGATTTTCCCTTGGGGAGGGACACTAGGTTGAATGTTTGAACCCAAAATGGGATTGAAAGAACTGAGGTATGACTAGCCCGAACTAGGGGGTATAAAACAACTAACTTGAGGTTGTTTCCCCCAGATGATTGTGGATTTCCTTGGATAAGAAGATTCCAATATTGGGCTAGTGATATATGGATGTTCTATCCATATTGTGGATTATATCCTCCGAGCGGGGGTTGTTCCCCCAGAAAGGATGATGCCCCAATTTGGGTCTGACCCCTAAATTGATTCCCCCCCCCCCTAGGTTATATTGTCCCCCAATAGGAATCTGATAACCAGAAGTGAATAACGGAGTAGAACTTCCAAAGGTGGTAGATCCACTGGGTCCAAATCCTCCTATAAAACATGGACAAGACCCTCTGGAGAGGAATTGGGATGGTGTTGGAATGGAACCGGAAGAAGTATTATACCTAGTAGGAGTAAATATTCTAGAAGCTCCATATGGGACTTGGGTAGGAATGGGGATAGAAGCATTTGAAGAATTATACCCAAGAGGGAGTGACGGGATTTGTCTAGTGGAAAGTGGTGTGCCAAAAGGAGGTTAGCTAGCCATCATATTCCTGGTGGGAATAATCATAGTGTTTGGGACCATTGTGGAATGAGTCTGCTGAAGAGGGATAGTTGAGCTAGGACCAGCCTCTGAACCAACAAAGAAATAGAAAGTTTTATTTTTAAAGTGATATAAAGTTATTGTAAATGTAGTAGATGTCTCGGGTGGTTCAGAAACAATAGGTATCTCATCTTCTCCCTCCGATCTGGGAGGGTTCTTCCTAGAAGTCGGAGTTTGAGATATGTTAGTGGTACAAAAAGGATCCTCGTTTTCAAGGCCAGAAAGGATTCCAGTTGGTATTCCAAAAGTGTCAACAACAAGTTCTTTGGACGAGTTCAGTCAGAGAATATGTCTCTCATATCCATGAGGTAAGCAGAAAGCATCCAAAGAATCATAAACATTTGAAAACTTTCTAAAGAGTCAGTTCTCTCTGCTTGTGAAGGTATGTGGTATTGGATCTCACTCTGTTGAGGAGAGTCCTCTGGTGGATTAGGAAGCAAGGGTTGAGAAACTTCTAGATCTTTCAGATGTATTCCTTGCATCCTATGTGAACAACGTGGAGGGTCAATGTTGGCCGAACCGAAAATTTTACAGAAACAATCTATGGCCAACTATGTAAATAAAAAACACTCACTAGTAGAATATAGGAATCAAAACCAACAAAACAAAACCTTCTTATTCTGAAGTCACTAGTTGGTGATGAAATCCAAAGTTGCGAAGTCAAGACAAGAAGAGGATGCGCTAGGGTGGAAACATTACGTTGACGACCTGCTTAGTAGACTTACACCCTGGTGCAAGATCCCACACATAATCATGGGTATACCCTCCAAGGAGCCCGACTGAGTCTGGCCAACATCGATTCTCGGTACCGTGAAGACTTGGCCCTCCACTGTCACCTCATGTAAGACCCTAAGAAGATAGGAAACTAAGGCTACCAAAAACAACAATGATGCCTGGGGAGACAGTCGACAGTTTGATCCACACGCAAGGGCATGGTATCTATCCCAAAATCAACTTGAGAGGCTTCCACTCATCATTGTGGCTATACCTTCAAGCAACCCCCATAATACGTGCAATATCTACACCGAGATCAACAAAGAAGGGTGAGTAACTCTACCATTCTCAATGCGACCTCAGGTTTGACCCTTGTGTGAGAAGGGCTTCCCAGGACAAAATGTTGCAAATGAAATTCAACACTCCCTATCAAAATATGCTATTGTGTGTTTTGTGTTTTGGAGAGTGTGTCTCACCACCTATTCCAGAGCTCTAGCCTAGCTAATGTTGGTGTAAAAGAGCCCTAGAAAAAATTACTAATTAAATTTTAGATTTTCATAATATTTTTAAAGGTTGTTGTTACTCAAGAGGGAGATGGAAATGAAATCGATGTTGTGTAATACCATGACCCAACAATATGAAAATAGAAATGAATGATGCAAATTTTCATTAAATGAATTCTATCTACAATAGGGAGAAGGTGTTTCCGAAATGATGTAAGCTACAAAATATACTTCATTTTTCTTTAAATGAACATAATTTCAAACAACCAATACACAATGAAGTTCTTCAATGTTCTGTTCTTTTAAATTCAATAAATTTTCTTATGTATAATTATTTAAAACAATGGATAACTTCAAATTCTTCCTTTATAAGACCAGACCAAGGGAATGACAGAGAAAGGACAAGTAATCCAAGAAAATTTATACCTTCAATAAGCACCCAAATCAAATTTTCAATGAAGATAAAAGTTACAATTTTTTTTTTTTTTACGAAAAAGTGTTTACCCAAATGAAAACGACGAAATAACCTCTCAATCATCAAGCAATCTAGAATATGCAATCAATCCAAAACTTCAAATCCAATCCAATATTTTTAATTGAACAAGCACTCAGATACAAGCTCAGAGATTATACCCTTGTTAAAAATAAAAAAATGAAAACTGGAAAATGACTAAGAGAGGTGGTCGATCTCCGAAAACTAGTCAACAACGTGTTAAGCATAAGAAAACATTCAAAAATTGGCTTAAAAAGTGCCCCCTAGCTGACTAAATCAAAAAGTTGGGCATCAATAGAGGCCAAACTCCCACTCAAAAGTTTCACAGACACCGTCGTAGGCTAATATCACATTATAGTGCAGAAATCTAGAGTTTCCGTAGGACAGAAATAGACAGGGTGCAGAAAGTATGCATTGAAGAAAATATCTAGGGTGCAGAAATCAAAGGTTTCCGCAGGCTAGGTATAGGGTGCAATGCAGACACGTTTGAAAATCAAGAAATTCTGAGAAAAAGGTAAAACATCTCAGTGAACTTTCAAACTCAGAGAGTTTGAATGGATCTCCTACAGACTCAGAGACTGAATTCAGATAAAAAAGAGTAGGCAAAAACAAATGGCCAACAAAAAACCACAATCAAGTCGTATCCCTAATGGAGTCGCGAATTTTGTTATAGGATAAATCGGTAAATGCATACATAAACTAATCTACCTAGATATGTAAATTTGTTTAACCTGCACATAATAGATCTCGATAAACAATAATACACACATCTGCAGAGAGAATAGAATAAATAATAAGAAGGAGAGATAGAATGGAAGAATTCTCATTAACCGTTATGAATAATGAATAATTTAGACATGATATACTTTGTATAGCTCAATGAATTAGACTTGAGGTGAACCAATGCACCATAATGGTGGTTTAGAGTGATCTGGACACACACCAGTGATTAAGGGAGTGAACTGCCACCTATTCTAGTCTCTCAGGCAGTTATGGGAGTGAACTGCCGCCTAGTTGAGTTAACTAGTCAACTAGT
>JZKD02S2126172.1:283822-294957 GCA_000966675.3 Picea glauca
GGTTAATATTATTTAAATGATAAATTCAAGTGACAAATTCAAGGTGGATTATTTAAATAATCAAGAGAAGTGACAAAATCAAGAAATGATAAAGTAAGGTGAAAAAATCAAGAAGAAATATTTAAATGATAAAGTATTGGACAACTTTCTATTTATGGAAGGTGGTTAACCCTAAAAAAAGGAAAATAGGTTAAGTGACCTAGAAATGGGTTAAGTGACCTAAAAATGGGTTAATTGGCCTAGAGGATGAAATTATAAATAATATAGAAATGGTCTCTTGTAGATCATCCTTTTTGTGGATCAATGGAGAGCTTCTTGTGAGAATATCTTTTGGAGTATTGATGGAGAGCTTCTTGTGAGAGCTTCTTGAGCATTTTTGGTGTGGAACACTTGAGAATATTGAATATATATAGGTGAATAAGGTAACCAAGGATATCTAAGCCTAAATTCTTAGGAAAGTGAAGAAAAGAAGGCTGAAATGAAAGGAAGGATAAATTCTTTTGATGGTGCTTTCTAAGGTATGGTATTTACAGGTCATCTCACCATTTTCGCTATAACGTTTTTTCTATAATGATTTAGATCTTGAAATTTCTTGGAAAGTGAGAAAACATATCCAAGTATATGTGGTTTAAAATTCATCTTGTGGGTCGTTGTAGTTTGGGAGTTACACTCCATGGAAAATAGGGTTTGTGACCAGTCCTGAAACTAGTCAAAAACAGGTGTTTCGGGTAAAAACGTGATAACATCTTCATAACAGATCCAAATTCAGTGAGACCAATTGTGTAGGTTATATTACAGTCTTTAGTATGCTCTATAATAGTTTCAGATCGATTCAACAAATATTCCATGTGGGGCACACTCTAAAAGGTCGCTCTCTAGAATAATCCAGAATTCAACAAGGTATGCCATTTTTGCTATAACTCCTTTTCTAAGAGGTTTCAAGTTGTTCCACCTAGAGGAATTGCATAAAGAAAACTAAAGAACATTTTGTATCAGTTTCAGATATTCATTCATTACAGGTTCAAAGTTATGATTATTTCAAGTTAGGGTTATTGACTAATCCAAAACTAGTCATGGTTGAGGCAAGCAATTGATGAGTTGGCACATACATGAGGTGTATAGTTGATGATGTTGGTAGATATTGATGAGTCATTGTTTATGAGTAGTTGACACATGATTGGTATATACTTGGTACATGGTTGGATGCACTTGTTTAAGGTACAGGTTGATTACAAGTTGTTTAGCATAGGTTGGTGCATGGTTGATGCTCTTGTTTATGGTACAGATTGATATATGTTGAGGATTGTTGCCTCATCTCAGTTGGTGCTAAGAATGTAAGTTGAGTCTTGCATATAGAGATGGTTATCTTGTAGAGTTGTACTCTATTCATTTGTTGTTGAAAAACCCCTGGATTGCAGTCCATAATAAAAAAAAAAATTGTACATACATCTTGTGTTCCTTGTGTTCCTTGTGGAGATGATTTGTTGATGATATATTGTTGATATATGTTGCTGATATGTATTCACATCTAACTGATTATTAATGACAACAATGAGTAATGAGTAAATGTTGAATGGTAACTAATGATTTTTGTGTAAGAGAGAAGTTTTGGGAAAAAGATCCCCACACTCATTCACCCCCCCTCTAAGTGTGGTAGGTGCGTCCAACACAGTGCCTCAGGGCATGTGTTCATGCATCTAGGATGAGGGTGTCCTAGAGAAGTGTGTGGGAGTTCCATTGATGTGGTAGATTGTGGTTCAGTGAGAAACAATAGTAGGTGTTGCAATGACTGGGTAGTTTCCTCCATGTTCGGAGGGACTGATAGTGGGTGGGGCACCACCGCCTGAGGGAGGGCCAAGAGGTGGTGCTCTAGAGGCACCATGAGTGTCTGTCTGTGTATTTTTGTATATTATATATAGGACAGTGAGCCTATTTTGGTGTAGTGACACCAGTTTTTTACCGAGGCACTTCGCTAGCCTGCGTATTTTGTATATGATGTATTCTATGTGTATGTAAACATTTTGATGGCGCTGTTGATTGACATTTATATATATACGGATATACATTTTTTGGGGGTCTTTGTGATGTGTACATGCGTGTGAGAATTGTTTTAATGTTATGTATGATGTCTAATCTGTATGTTGTGGCAGACTTTTGATGGTTTATGTGTATGTAAAGGTGTCTTGATGTGATATATGCCAATGGAGTATAATGTTAGCTAGGTTATCTGTAATTTGATTAAATTGTCTTGGAATATGTGTAAATGTAATAAAATCAAAATGTCGAGATAAAAGTCTAACTTGCAGGTATTTGAGAAAGAGGCAAGGATCGTAGACATAGTTCACATTGTTGAGTTGGAGGATGACTAGTTGGGAGTCAAGTAAGACGCTAAGGTGATGAATACGATGATGGCTGGCATCGGCGAGGAGGCCAATGACGGCAGTGTACTCAGCTTGGTTGTTGGTTGCTGAACCCAAACATATGCCACTAGAGTGGAACAGTTCATGTGAGGGGGAATAGAGGGCCCAAGCTGCCAAAGCGAGATTTTGTGTCCAACAGCTGGCACCATTGGCGTAACCGATGTGGTAGGTCGGTGGAGGAAGCATATGTCAATAACACAAATGATAGTTTAGACGTGAGGGATGGAAAAAAGATTAAAAAATCTATAAAAGAAATAACCTAATGTAGAATGTCTATGCTTAGGCGTAAAATTTCTTTAAGTATAACCCGTTGACGGGTTCTTTGAGAGAGAGGCCCTCAGGATAAGCCAGGATGTACGTGCCTTTGGTGAGGCAATGCTGGATAATGTAGGGGCCATGCCACAGTAACTTGAATTTTCCATGACCGAGGGTATTGTGAGCGATATCATAAGCAAGGATGAGGTCGCCTTCATGAAATGAGTGAAGGTTGACATGGCGATCAACGGTGGCCTTTGACCATTTTTTGGTTGCCTCATTGTTTTGTAATGAAGATCAACGATCTTCATCTAGGGACTCTAAGTTCAGCAAACATTGCTCCATTGGAGCAGTTTCGGGTAATAGCTCAATTGCAGTGCATAAGGTGGGAATTTCTCACTCGATAGGAAGAGTGGCCTCGACCTCATGGACAAGATGAAATGGTGTGAAACCAGTGGCCATTGTCATGGCCGTACGGTAAGCCCACAGTGCGAAAAATAACATATGATGCCAATTGGTCTTATGTTTGTTAACCATGCACTATAACATGGTTTTGAGGACCTTGTTAACTGCTTCGACCTATCCGTTGGACTGAGGGTAATATGGTGAGGCAAACTCCTGGAAGAATCCTAACCAGGATGAGAGTTCGATGAAAATCTCATTCTCGAAATGTTTCCCATGATCAGAGACTAGTTGGAGTGGTACTCCAAAGTGGGATATAATGTGATTAGAGAAAAAACTTGTTGTGGTGTCAACGGTGTTGTTGAAGGTAGGCATGGCTTCAGCCCATTTTGTGAAGTAATCGACTGCGACAACGATGTATTTGTGTCCATTGTTGGATTTTGGGTTACAAGTCATGAAGTCGATGCCCCATTTACAAAATGGGCCTATAGTAATGACTGGGTGGAGAAGAGCAGGTGGTGCTCGTGCTTTGTTGGCATAAAGATGACATTTATCGCATCGCTTCACGACATGAATGCAATCATGAAACAATGTAGGCCAAAAGTAACCTACGCAGATGATTTTCTGAGTAGTGGACATCCTGGAGAGATGGCCCCTGCACACGCCGCTATGGAAGTCATTCAAGACTCTATCGGCCTCGTCAATATTCAAGAATCGATGGATTATGGTGTTGACTCCTCACCGATATAAGATATCTCCGATGAGGATATAGTGGGGGGCCTGGTGGTGAATACGATGGAAATCATCTCATGAGAGGTGGTTACCGAACTTTTGGGTTTGGAGGTAGACGAGGAGGTCACCGTACTAAGGATCATCCGAAGTGATGTAAAAGAGATGTTCATCAGGGAAGTCGGTATTGATGGGGGAATTGGTAGTATCGGAGGGGAAGGATGTGACAAGTTTGGCGAGGACGAGATATTTCTTTCTCTTGGGTGTTGTAAATTTGAGATCGTACTCCTGAAGGATAACGATCCATCGGGAAAATTTTCCATTAATTTGTCGACGACTGAGAAAGTATTGCATGGGGTTGGAATCCACTATGACTTTGGTTGTGAGAAGTAGAATGTAATGGTGCAGTTTCTGGACTGCGAGGACGACTGCAAAGGCTAGTTTCTCTTCATGATTATATATCAAGGGTGGCCCTGAGAGATTTTTACTAATCTAGTAAATGACATGCTTGCGATCGTCATTGCCGATTTGAACGAGAACTCCTGCTACTAAGATAGTTGATGTTGATATGTAGAGGATATAGTCACGATTATAGTCGGGTGAACTAATTAAAGGGGTGTTGGAGAGTGCCATTTTAAGATCATTGAATGCTTTTTGGGCATGTTCATCCCAGTGGATTGGGATGTTGTGGCATAGTAAGCGAAGGAAACTGTGTGTGAGAGTGGCATAGTCGGGGAAAAATTGCCTTAAAAAGTTAGATTTTCCTTATAGCCTTTGGAGTTGAAGTAAATTCTAGGGGGATGCAATTTCTATGATGGCCTGAACTCTGAGAGGATCTATGGTAATCCCTCTTTGGGAAATGATGAATCTGAGGAGGCACCCGGTAGTGACGTATAACAAACACTTGAGGGGGTTTAAGCGGATGTTGTACTAATGACACCGTTGAAAGACGATCCATAAATCATCAAGATGTGGGGCGCATTTTTTGGATCAAGCTGTTAGATCATCCAAGTATGCAAGGATGATATGAGCTAGATCGTGAAAAATGTATTTCATAGCCCGTTGGAAAGTTGCACAAACATTTTTTAGGCCAAAAGGCATGACACGATATGCAAAAGTACCCCAAGGGGTGGTGAATGCGGTTTTGTATTGATCGGCTAGGTGGATTTGGATTTGGTTATAGCCAGAGAAATCATCCATGAAGGATAAAGCCTTATGGCCTACGCAGTCATCGATAATTTGATCGATGAAAGGCATTGGAAATTTGTCTTTGGGATAGGTGTGATTGAGATCGTGAAATTTCGTGCATACATGGATAGTGCCCTATTTTTTGTTAATGGGTATAGGGTTGGAAACCCATGAGGTATAGGCTATGGGGTAGATGAACCCAGCCACATGTAATTTGTCAATCTTAGCTTTGATAGCCGCGGCTTTGGACAGATGTAGTGGTCGTTGTTTTTGGCGAACCGGTGTGATATTAGGCCAAGTGTCTATGCAATGTTTGAAAATAAAGGGATCAAGGCCAGACATCTCTGTGTATGACCAGGAAAAAATATCTCGGTATTCTTGGAAGAGGGCTTTGTAGGTGGTGATTTCTTAAGGAGTGCATGCAGCACCAATGGTGATTTCCTCGAGAACTCCCTTTTTGATGGAAATATCAATTTTGATGGTGGGGGAGATGTTGGCCATACTTCCTTCTTCAAAAGTATCAAGGGTAGGGATGGGGTTTTTGAACCAGTCGATATGCCCTGATCAGATAAAATCTTTGGTTTCAACTGCGTATATGGGGTGTTAGTTAGGAGACGTGAAGGCTTCCTATGGAAAGAAGAGCATTCTGTGGTGTAGCGCATCCCATGGGTAGTCAGGGGTGGTTAATTCCTCGAGTATGTCCTCATCACAGTGGAATTGGCAGTAGTACAAGGGATCTAAAAGAGTGATATTGGTGACTGTTGTCGTGTGGTTGTTTTTTGGCGGTGAAGAAGAAGGGAAAATGATGCAATGATATTGAGATGGTTCACTCGTCATAAACCAAATATTGAGAAACTGAGGATTATTAGTGGTAGTTGGGTGTAAAATTTCCCTGGTGAAATGAATGGGGGAATTGGGGGGATTTGGGGGTAAATCGTCGTATAAGTCATCCAAAAACAATGGAGGAATAGGGAGTGCCTCTGGTTCAGGAGAAATAATGTGAAGAATCTCGAGTGATGGGGTAAGGTTAATCATTGATTCTATAGGGGGTGCAGGGGTTTGAATCAGGGTCATTTGGCGTTACCTGTATTCAATGATCATAGGACATTGATATGTAAAATGATCTAAGGACTCACATACAGAGAAAGGGCATGTCATGCATTCATTGATTGAAGTCGTGACATAATGGATGTCAGTGATGTTTGGTGGGGATGATGCAGCTGGACTGGGTTCGTGCTGGAAGCTTTAGCGTACTGTGACTAATGTCTGTCAGAATTGAGGTAGTGTTGGGAAATGGTGTGTATAATGGCCATATTTTGAACATATGGCGCAAGCGAGTTTGGTTTGTAGCCCTTTGCTACTTGTGTTAGGGGAGGTAGTGGCAGTACTTGCTACAGTGACGAACGGTGATGGTGCTTGATTGAGTTGAATTAGGTTACGTAACTCGGGTAGAGATGGGCATTTGTTGGTGGGGTGTCCATATTTATCACATAGCACGAACGAAGGTTGGACATGTGGGGGAAGTGGAGCGGTGGGCTCCCTCTTCTTTCTCTTGCCCTTAGCTATGGCAGGGAGGTTAGTGAGTGGTGGTGTAGAGGGTATGGTGGGAGTGATTATGGGAATCTGCATGGGGATTCCTTCTGTTTGGGGGGAAAGGGATGGTTTAGAAACCATCTTTGGTGGATGTAAATATGAAACTTGGATTGCCAGCACCATATTAGGGAGAGTAAGCATTGCAGCCACTTGGAAAGCTTGTATGATTGGTGGAGGGTAAAAGAAGGGGATTTGAGTAATGGCTTGGGGAACTGCCTCCGAAATTGGGATATGGCCTTGGGGTGAGGTGAAATCATGAACTAGTGGAGTCGACGAGTTCGCAGGAGGCTTGTGAGGGAGGGGCTCTATGACTAGTGGGACGTCAGATATGAGAGAAGCCTCCCTGGGAGGAAGGGTATCCTCAATGTCAATTCCTTTAGATGATACGACACATACTTGATTGGAAGGATGAAGGAGTGGTGGTGCACCATGGTAAGTTCCTAACAATAATGGGTCTTTGAAAATTCCGGGCCCCATTTCGAGGAGTGGATATGCTTCAAGATTAGTGTGGATGAGGGGGAGAATGTTATCGATGTTGGCAGAAGGGTTAGGCTCATAATGTGAAACTTGGTCAATTGTAATGATATTCCTGTTATGGGGGAACATCATGGTTCGAAATACGAAAGAGGAAACTGCCTTCATAACGTACATGTAGCTACGACCGAACAAGATATTGTAATCGAGTAGGGCGTCAATAAATTCAATTTCAATGAGAATGGTCTTGCCCCCGAGTTCTATAGGGACATTTTGGAAGAGCCCTTCAAGAGAAGATGGTCATCTGTCATAAGCTCTTAAGGTAATGGTAGATGGTATGATTTCGGGGGAACCAAGTTTCTGCCATACAGACTTGGACATGATGCATGTGGATGCACCTTCATTAGTGATACACCGATGAATGGTAATGTTCCAAATTTTAACGGGGATTTGAAAAGAGATGAGAGCGGGGAGGCAAGGTTCTCTGTTGTCGACATCAAATGTGATGAGTTGGGTATTCGCGGGGTCTACTGCCCCCAAGGAGGAAAGTAATGACTTTCACTGAGTAGGACAAGTTTAAAGTACTTCTAAGATTGACATGGTAGCCGGGGACTATGCTAAGTCATCAACCAAACTATAATTATGAGCCGCCCTAGCCTGCGGGTTGTGGACATTCCTGCACAATGGGATGTGAGGGATGCAAAGAGGTGTTTCCATGTTAGGGCGAGGAATCACCAACGGGGGTCCCGTTGGTGCTGGGATTGTTTCTGGGGGAATGGGAGGAGACTCAGCGGGTGCATGGTATTGATGACTATGTGTCTGTAGAAGGACTTCTTCCTCACTAGTGAGGAGGATAGTGCAATCTGTAGGATTGTTTGGGTTGAGATATTGTCCCAATTGTGGTGGGGTAGGCTGCATGTCCTATTGGGTGTTCATCACACCCTAGTGCGGAATGGGATTCTATAGCATGGTTGGGGGAGTTTGTTGTACATATTTTTGTGGGGCCTGCTGAGGGCGGTGCTAGAGGATGTGGTCCATTTCCTGAGTCTTTCATTCATTTAAAATCAACGATTTGGGGGCAATGATGAGTATAATGACCGAAATCACCGAAAAGGAAAAAGGGGAAGTTGGTTCGAAGATTACTGTTATTTTTCCCTTGACGTGTATTGTTATTTCCCCCATGGGGGTTCTGAATCCCTTAGTTCTGGTTGCCCCCAGTAGTTTGGTTTTGTTGGGGGTGATTCCCACCTTGACCTGGGTTGTTATTGTTCCTATTTTTTCCTTTCTTTTTGGCATTATTTGACTGATGGGTCAGATTTTCCGTATTTAGCTGTTCAAAATTTTGATATTGTTGAATGGGAGAGGGTTGAAAAAAATTCATCCCAACGTGAGGGTGTCCTTGTGGTGGATCCATCAGCGGTGGAGGACTAGGAAATGGAAAGTATGGATTTTGTGGGGGTAATGATCCGTAAGGTACATAGGAAGGTGTGGTAGAGTATAAGCTGAGGTAGAGGGAGTACCAGAACTTGTTTGTATTGGTGGGTGTATTGTGGGTGCTAGTGGTGGTCCATTGATGGGTGGAGGAAGGGAAACAGGGTATGGTTGTTGATAAGGTGGTGGGGGATAATAAGGGGTTCCTCCATATGCCGATGGATATTGAGGTGTGCCATATATTGGTGGTTTTTGGGGTTGTGGACTATGGTGCATGTTATTACCAATCAATCCGTCTATCGAGTGAGACATCCCGGGTTTTTCTTGGCCAAATGGCACAGGTTTTGGGAGATCAGGAAGTACTGTGTATAAGTACCCTGATTGTGAATAGATAAGTTCGTATTGTTGAGCCTTACTGATGGATTCTTCTTCTAATTGAGGGAAGGTGGAAGCCACATCCTTAGTGAGGAGAGAGATAAGTGATCTAAGAAACCAATCAAGACATTGTTGTTTTGTGGTTTTTGCTTTGCACAAACTACCTTAGTGACGCCACTCGTGAATGTGATTAGCGATATGTGTGGCTGAGGTTTGTTTAAAATTAGAAAGTAGTTCAAGACCATTGTCATGGCGGATTGGTAATTGGAAGAAGGTCAAAAATGATTTGGCCAAGGACTCGAAAGTCACATGGGACCCTAATTTTTCGTCTACATACCATTTGGCTTATGGGCCAGTGAGTGTGCGTTGAAATAATCGTAGTCGGATGGAATCATCCATAATGTTGTTGGAAGAGCACCATAAGTGGAAAGTCATGACATGGTTGGCAGGGTCGTCCCATGCCTATCCTTCAAACTTGGGGATATCTGAAGGTAGTTTGGTGGGCATTGCAAGCCATGTTGGGTCATGCAATATAGGATCATTTAGGAGTTTTCTTAGATATGGTATGTTGAGAGAGGCTACATATGGCATCTGGAGTGGTGGTGAAGGGTTAGTTCCAGCCATGGTGTGAGTGGTTTGTGAACCTGACCCTTGGGGAGGACTAGGTGGGTTTGTACTTCCCCCGTGAGAGGAAGTTGGCCCCCCACTTCCGTGTAAAAGAGAGCGAGTGGACGGTAGACCTTGGGACTTGGACCCAAGTAAGGTGGAACCAAGCAAAGATGATCCTAAGACAATGACACTCACTGGAGTGTGAGAAGGTGGTGCCGATGAGATGGAAAGACTAGGAATTCCCCCTAGAATAGGAGGGAGGTTTAGCAAGCGTCTGGAATGATGGGGGTTCTGTGGATCGCCTATGATGTCCGACTATCTAAGTGGATGTGTGCAAATGGTGGTGAGAGTAATAAATAAATAAACAAGATCCTTTGTTTGCAATTTTTTGAAATTTAGACCATATATATCTAAATCATCTGTAATCAGAAGTGCATCATACGTAAAGTGTTTTGGTAAAGAGGAATGTATGTGGGTAAGTGGATTTTGTCTATGTGGGGAAACAAAGAAAACAAATTCTCATGTCCTAAAAGACATAACGTCCTTTCCTCTCAAAATAGCACTGGACCTTCCAATAGTACTCGACAGTGGGGTCTGAAGTCACCAGAATAGAAACTAATGAAGGATGAAGAGATCAATTATAATGAGGGGTAGAGGGGGCATATCCTGAAAGAACTGGCGATATGTCCCAATAGCCACACAAAATCCGACCAAGGTGCAATTGCAGCCCACAATTGCCACCTGGGTAGATGTCCTAAAATTTGGTCACTAGGTACCTCGGTCAAAGTGCGACATTTAGATTTTTGGCCTAAGAAATAGGTCATGGGATGGATCTCGTCCAAGAGGTGGGTGCCTCAAGGGGGGATGCATAGAACAACCGGACCTTGGACTTCAACCCTTCATGGGTATCTCCCTTCGTTATGGTGCTAGGAACACTTGACTTGGAGGATTTACAGTGCCCTATTTGACAACT
The DNA here is from genome assembly GCA_000966675.3 of Picea glauca. Classification (NCBI taxonomy): domain Eukaryota; kingdom Viridiplantae; phylum Streptophyta; class Pinopsida; order Pinales; family Pinaceae; genus Picea; species Picea glauca. The sequence continues at coordinate 294,272 of JZKD02S2126172.1, forward strand.
TCTATTGTTTTGAAAAATGTGAGAACCAGATAACAGGGAGTTATTTGGATGCCTATCCCTGAAATCCTAGCTAGACTAAAAGATTTCTTTTGGCACCTCCTGTGGAGGAAAACTTAGTGAATTTTTTAGAATTTTTTATATATTTGGTTGTGTTGAGAGACAGGGGGTGTGAGCCAATCTCATTGAATTTAAATGGGAGTGGATAGTTTCGTCAAGAAAAGGGTGGGGTGTTTCAGAATCCTGTTGGAGGAAACTTACTTTGACCTCCATGTTTTGAGATGAAAACTATGTGAGTGATAAGTGACTTTTGTGTGTGAATGAGTGAAAGTGTGCCAATGTTTTAATGAATTAGGTGTCACCTTGCTGCACGTGGACTTCACTTGGTCCTTACAAGTGTTGATTACCTAATTAACTAAATGCCTTTGGTACAACCTTGTGTAATTCAAAATTCCCTAGGAAGGTAACATGTGGACATGTGGGTCCATTACTATTCATTTAACTCCCTATTGTGATTTAATCTAAGAAAGCTTTGAAACTATCCTAGATTGTGATCATGTGGGCATGTATGGGACCATTACAAAACCTTTAAACTTCCCTAGTGATTTAATCTAAGAAAATAAATTTCAACACTATCCTATCTTTGTAGCATGTGGGCATGTATGGGCTCGTTACAATCTTGAGATGTG
>JZKD02S2126172.1:316391-352954 GCA_000966675.3 Picea glauca
AAAAAAAAAAATTAGTCAAATGCGCGGTTGTTAGTATGGACAGGCGCGCGTGTGCGCGCGAACTGTATCAAAAAACCAGAGCGCATGCGCGCGTCTGTGGGGTGGAATACTCGCGCGTTTGAGAAAAAACACCGGTTCTCTCGATTCTGCTGTGAATCGGCCGGTTAACAGGTCGGCGAAAGCCGGTTTGAGTCCCTGCAAGTTAAAAACAACAAAAGGAAAGAAGATTGAACCCAATTGAGGGAGAATTTGTTACCTAAAGTCCCCAGTGGAGTCGCCAGTCTGTTCGCGGTCAATCAGTCACCATGTGAGAAAAATGGAGACCTCTCTGCATGTCCTGTTGGGTTCCTCAGGACAGAACACTTGTGGCAGCATGGGGTTAACAGAAAACAGAAAACAAAACCAGAATAGAATCTAACTAACAGCTAAAAGAAAATAACAATTCGAAAATAAACAAAAACATCAAACATAAGACAATGGAGTCGTCAATGGTTCCAGGCTTGATCTATTAGTGAAACCAGAGCACACACTGAAGACAGAGATAGGGGTTCCCTCTCCCTCCAGCGGAAGGTCCTTCGGGGCCCTTAACACAATGCTTTCCTTACAAAATGAATAGAACTAAACTGAGTGGTGAAAGAACTCTGGGTTAGGCCGCTGATGGATAGCTTGTCAAAGACTGAGCTTTGAATCATCTGGATAGCGTAACTTTGTTTTGAATTCTCTGCTAAAACAATGAGTCTTCACGGCTATTTATAGCATTTTTCCAGGCGGTCATGTAACCAACTTCCGGTGTAAACACGGACCTGTTTAGGGTTCACTTAAGTCATTAATTCATCGAATTTGCAGAGCTGACCCTGATTCGAGAGTCAAATCATCTTGGGGGCTGGTCCATAGGCGGTCGAGAGGCTGACTTAATGAATTAATGCGCCATATTAGTAGATGCGCGGCTTTTGTGTGGACAGTTGCACGTCGGGCACGCATGCATGCGTAACACGTTTTTGTCCCACGCATGTGCATGCGCATAAAGCTGCTATAAAGCGCCCTTCAATTTTTGGTTACTTTGTATAGTTTTTGACCCTTCTGGAATGCTGTAAACTTAATTCAGTGCCATGAATGACTTCATTGCTGTTTTGATGATGTGGATTTCTTGTCGCCATGTGCAGATGAAATTTCAGTGATAACACTGGTTCCATAATTCATCATCTAATATACAGAAATAAGGTTGACAGAAAGTTTGGGAACATGCAGCACGTTCTCGAAGCTTCCATTGGTGAGTTCAATCCTTCCTTTGCCAGTGACATCGACAGAAGAGTTGTCCCCCATCAGAATAGGAGGACCTTTGCATGCATCTAATGAAGAATAGACTGCTTCTAAGGCAACCATGTGATGTGATTCTCCTGAATCTACGATCCAAGCATCGGGAGAGGAGTTGATGGAAATCAAGGCATGGCTAGAATTTCCTTTCTTGGAATTCAGATCTTTTGGATTCTTCTTATTTGCACCCTTGAGGATTTGATCTCCAAGGTTGTTTTGCTGAAGTATTTGAGACATCAGATCTATTTTTTTTTTCATGCATGCAGATTCCAAATGGAATCCTTTGTGATAGTATGTGCATTTCTCTCCTTTTCTTCCCTTTATTCCTTTGGATCCGGAGGCATCGGTGAGGGGTTTTGTGTACCATTATTTCTTCATATGTGCATGAGATTTATGTTTATCTTTATCTTTAGATTTCTGATATTTGTGGCTTCCATCATTGGTAGTGAGTTCATGCGCTTTTGGGCCTTTGATTGTGCCCATGTTGATGAGCTTGGTTTGTTCTTGTGTCAGGGATTCGATAAAGTCCTCAAGAGAAGGCATCTTCCAGGTGGCTCTAGAGTTGAATTTGACAGTATGGAATGTGGATACGAATACAAAGAATTTAGGACCAAGCTTGGAGATAATGGTGAGAACCATTTGTATCTCCTCCACTGATTTATCAACCCCGCAAGCTTTGAGTTGCAACAATAAATACTTGAATTTTGTAAAGAAATCTTGGATATTGTCGAAGATTTTTGGATCCAATGTGACCATCTCCACCTCCAACATGTGTCCCCTCATCTCATCATGTTTTCCAAAGAGACCTTCCAATATTTTCCAGGCTTCATTGGGAGTCTTACAGGAAGATATGTGGAAAAGGAGATTGGGAGAAATAAGACTGCAAATCGTTCTGAGTGCCTCATCCATGGGATTTAAGTACTTGGATTTTTCTATTGTTGATGTTGGATCTATATGTGTATGCATGGTTAACCTGTACAACTCTCTATATCAGAGATGTATGGCTATTTTCGCCTTCCATGAAAAATATTTGTAAGGTGTAAGAATGAATTATTTTTGGAATTCCATCTTTCAGTTGTCTTCAATCTTTTGTACCTGCAACATTTTTTGGTGTATTTTTTACTTAGCAGTCCATTAGCTATGATACCATGTAAATGTTTTGAACATGTTAATGCATAGTTTGTATATAGGAAAAAGGTTATAATATTTAAGGGCAAACTGGCGTAACAGGAACCTATCCCACCCAATGTCACCACGATGGGGAGGTTCTTTCTCTTTAGGGAGGTTAGGCCCAGGGGAGATGTCCCCGGTGACCTGTGGTTTTGAAGAGGCTAATAATACCAAGATAAGGTTTTCCCCCTTCACAAGTCACCACCCAAACAAAAAGTCCCGGCTAAACAACCAATAATAAAGTAAATCCCCAATGAAGAACACCTGCCTGGAACAAGACAACAACAAAAAGATATATGAAAGCTATATTTCAATGGGTTAGTACTTCATAACACTATCTGATAATATATATAATAAATTTAGCAATAAATGTTGACGAAGTCAATGTTTATCAGTAGCATATGAAAAGATATAACACTTCACCAATAAATATTGGAACGATGTGCCATTCAATGTAACCAATCAACACTTCATTTAGTAAATTCTTTAAACTACCATTCAATTGCTCATAAATTAAAACGTTGTTGTATTAAAGATGAAATATCCAATGATGACGGCAACAACTTAGGGTTAGTAGGTTAGGGTTTGAATTTTAAAGAATTTAGAGAGTGGTTTGATCAACTTCACTTCAACATTAGAGGACTTTCAAATCAGTGCCTTAGGATAAAATGGGGTAAAAAATTAAGGATGAAAGGGTTGAAGGAGTAAGTCTAAGGACTATAGGGAAGAGTTTTGAAGTGATACTATGGAAGGTCCACCGAATCAAACCCCTAGGGGAGAGAGGCTCACTCCAGTGTTTCTATAGCAAGACCTCATGCTCTCTCCTCCTTCATTAGGTCAATTTGGAAAAATGGCTAGCTCAGATGAAGCACAATATCAATACAAGAAGGATTAATGAGGGAGAGTGTTGCTACATCAAGGCTCTTTCATCAAATCCTAAAAGAAAAATGACCCTAAGTGTAGATAACCTAGTCCTGGGACATATTCTTCCTCTTGAATTCAAAATGGTATGACTAGAAAAGGAGAGGAAGAAAAAGGAGTGTAGCTACGGCTAGGATCTCTTCTTCTTATTCAATGGTTGAAAACTTCTCTATCAGGGGACGTGAGACAAGGACCTACTTGTCTGCTTGTCACCTAGGGTTTTGATTCAAAAAATTATAAGTATATGTAAGAAAATAAGACTATAACCTTTCATTTAAGAAGTTTTGCAAAAAAATACTTACAATTCATCGAGAAATAACCATGAAAACCCTAGTTGTAACACCTTCCTTCAAGAGAAACACCATATAAAGCCAAAAGGTATTTCTTTTGTTATCACTCTAGGAAACTCTTCTAGGTTGTATCTCAAAGATGCCAAGTAACTTAACTTATTCCTTCAATGTTTACTCAATGATTCGAAAGGTGGATCAAGTTGGATGACTTGATACACTTTCATACACTCAAAACATATGAATTCACTCAAATACAAAAGGCCTTCAACTGCACTCGTTCAAAAAGTTAACTTAAGATATGGATAAATGGAAAATGCTTATCATATCGGTTGAAACACACATACAACTACAAATTTGAATGGCCAATTACAACAAACATAATTGATTATGAGCTTAACCTTATCAATGAAATTATGAGATAATAGTCATCTGTCATTGGATAAAGATAATCAATGCATGAAACATTTACTCATAAACAAAGGAAGACAAAAAATGAAAGATTGAACAAAGTACAATGAAAGAAGCTTTCTGGTTCAATATGATTTCATAAAGTCTTAAAACATGATAAAAGATTCAAGTCCCCAAATTCGAACCCCTTAAGTCTATAAAATTGATAGGATTTATATCCTTTACAAGCAGTTTCAGATCCCCAAAATATGGATCTGATAACCTCTTCTCCTATCTCAAATTCAAATTTGTGAGGTGGGTGGAAAAGATAGAAATTTCTGGAAATATACTGCTCAAAGATTGACCCATATATATCAAAAAAAAATAGTTGTGTACACAATGAAAGAGGTTTATGTATATTTGTTCGTTTTGAGAAAAAACCTCTCTCAGTTCTTTGATATTCATTTTCATTTTCCCAGGATCTGCATTTCAAAAACATGTGTCTAACAGGGAAATTCTGAGATTTGAAAATTAGGGCTTAGAGATGAATTCGATTCTCCCAATCCGTGTCACCTGTAGGAAAAAAGAGAGAGGTTATTTTTATTTGACATGTTACAAACAAAAAACTCTAGCTGTTTCACAAATTGATTCTTTAGTCGCTCGGAATCATCATTTGAAAATGATGGCTCAACGCAGTAAAAACAACCTTTTTTTGCACTTTCGATGGCTTGGAAGCCTTTTTGGGAAATCGCTTAGCCACCGAAACCTGAGTTTTGATTTTTTTGAAGGAAAAACCAAATCAAATGTTTTTCAAACTTTATTACAAACATAAGGCTCTCAAAAATGAACCTTAAAAAATTTAGAAAAGTATTTTTTGATGACTTCCTATCACCTAAATAAACAAATTTGATTGTGTTATTTGAGGAGATAACATCTGGCTCCTTCTGGGGATGAAAAAATCCTTGTGAGGTTTCCAAGAACTTAGTAGTTCCATCTGCCTTTAGTATTGGGCATGGAGTCATCTGGCTTATACAACTAATTTTCTGCAAACCTGTAACTTGCCTGTAGCCTTTACCATTGGGCTATGGAGTCATTTGGCCTTTAGAAATGATCCCGTGCAAACCTGTAGTTTGTGTGTAGCCTGCCTGTAGTCTTTACAAAAGATATCTAGATCCTGGAAAATTGGCTCAAATTTACTTCAAATGGAAAGTCAAAAACAGATTCATGAGAATAGGAAAAGATCCTTTTTAATAGGTCAATATCTTATCTAAATTATCTTAATGTCCTTTAAAGTCTTCAACAGTTGTAGTAGATCTCCATTGCTTGAGGGAAAATTTGAAATTGCCACCTTGGAAAAACAAGTCATTTTTTACCAAAAATAGACAAACAAAATGATCTTCTTCATCTCACTGGCACCTCCAAAATTGAAACAGAACCTTAATAATGATGCCCTTAATTATTATATAACATTATGAACCATCATCGATATGTTTGGATCTATAGAAGTCAGATAGGTGAAAAAATAATACCATTATGCACCTCTTTGTGCTTTCGGTGGCTGAAAAGACAGAATTCTAACCTGTAAGCCACCGAAAGCTCTTATTTCCATGGCTAAGGACAGTTGTGAAAGCATGCCTAAGCCACTGAAAGTTATATTTTGAAACTAATCTTCAAAATTGCAAAATGCATTTTCTCCGAGATTTCTTATCTTCAAGGCTGCTCCTTTGGGCTTCTGCAGCTTGAGCAAGGTTCTCTGCCTGTAATGTAAATGAGACAATCTAGACCAAAATTTGAGATATATGACTACATATTGTTATCCAAAAGAACATTTGTGGGATTTATGTCTCCATGTATATATTTACGAGGACAACATTCATGCATATAAGAAAAATCAAATGTGGTTCACTTAGCAATTTTATCCCACATGCCCATGACAGAGGTGTAACTGAATCACCTTCTCTACCATGCAATACAATTACCAAGATTTAATTAGGAATAGAGTAACAGATCTAAAACTTCTCATCAACTACCTATAATAGGTTTTTTCCATTTCTCTATGCTCATCCCCTGTAGGTTATATTCAGGCAGAAAAACCCAATCCTGTAGCTACCACAAATAAAATGTTGATCCAATGTTTTCCCCTTGACACCTGTAAATGTTCAATAGAAGCTTGTTAATCATATTGGTGTATTTATAAGACACGACCCTCCATGTTTGAAAAAATGCACTTGTATCATGGATCTGTTGAAGCTGAGACACGGTTGGCCGAAACTAATCTTGAAAATTAAATCTTCCCATTGTTGCTTTATTCGTGACCTGGAATATCCATCTTACTTCAGATATCTATGATAATCTATAAACAGATAAAAAGCATAACCATACTCATGTTACCCAGTCATATATCTCCCAATATCGACAACAGTAGGTCATTAATCTTTTTTATGATGTCAAATTGTATCAAAAAGAGGTAATACAATGACATCTACAGGTAACCAACATTTTCCCAAAGCAGAGGAGGTGCCCTCCTGATATTCCTTACTCTGGATCTAGCTACTGGCTTCATCATTTCCTGTACTGTCGATTTTCTAAACGTAAGACACCCAAACCCATACATCTTGGCACATGGCTTTATTCATAGCTAGACTCATAACTAAAAATAATATCCAACCATGCTTGATGGTGAGCTTATTCTCTACCTATTCCTACTCTTAACCAGTAAAAACATGCTCATCATGTGACATCATTCTTCCAATTAAGCCATGATAACATTAGACTAATTACAAGAATCCTTTGCATGAAGATAAAATTCAGAGAAAACATCATTATGTGTAGCATAATTTCAACTTGCAATACATACTTACAATCACAATCTACTTTAATTCCAAAAAATTCACAATTGAAGACTTTTGTAAAAAAAATCTCCATGTAGATGGCTACTGGATCATATAAAGAAGAAATAGATTGATAACCAAACACAGTTACCTCTTCTTGTTGTTCAAGAATTTCTTCAACCTCTAATATATAGCTGCCATGAACTGGTTCCTGCAAATCTGAAAAATAGATGTGAGCTGATTGGACTACTAATCCCTTCTTTTTTGATATCTTCTTCGTATGTGATTTGAATTTTTTGTTCATGAGGCGTTATAAACAGAAGAGAAGACCTGAAATCTTTAGCCATATTAAACTCATCATATTCAATGTCTTCTACCAATGTGGAATGGTTGATTACAACATGATGATGTTCCTTTATGGGCAAAAAAAAAGGCTCGTCGAAATCAGATTCATAAATGTCATATATTGGTTGACTGTTGCTCAAGTCAACATTATTTGATGTAGAAATATGCTCTTCTCCATCTGCATACTTAACAAAAATAGGTGAACAGAAAACTTCTTTATCTTGCAAAGAAAGACAAGCAATCTTCATATCCTTCTCTCCAATCACAGGTGAAAACATATCATAGGCAACCTCTTGAAAAAGTTTAGAAAAATCTTCTTCTCTAACTATTTCTTCATGCAAATCAAAGGAAGTAGGTGCAACAGAGATAAGGTCTAATGCATCTACAACTATGTAATTTCCATTATAATCATTTGTATCATGAATATATTCCTTAACAACATAATTTTCATCTTGACAAACAGAAGAAAAGACCACTTCCTGCTGAACATGCTTTTCAAATTCATCACAACAATCTTCAAAGAGACTTTTAGCTAGAAATTCATCTTTACAAAACAAATGGAAAGCATAATGAAAACTTGTCAATGAGTGAATGCTTGAAGCTGGAAGAGATCTGCACCAATCAATAGCTTCTCCCTTCAAAGAATATCTGAAAAGCTTGATCTTGACATCTTCATGCACAATTTGATGTTCATGAACAAACTCATGGAAATCTAGCAGATGTTCAGTCAGAACCTCCTAATATGCTCCTTTAAATGTAGGAAGAATACCTTCCCATTCATCTCTACTAGGTACTGGATTAGGGAAACCAACAATCTTGGAAAAATCATAGAAGACATACCTTTTTGCTAAGATCTTTTTCATTTCATATCAGTGGAGTCGCCAATAGAATTATGAACAATGGAGTCACCAAATAGATGATTACAACCAAAAATATGTCTAGACTTTGTCAATCATCAAAGCTAGATCTTGTCATCTCCCAAGGAAGCATAGCTTCAATCTCCTCTCCCCGACAACGACGCCAATTTGTTATCACTCCAGGAAACTCTTCTAGGTTGTAGCTCAAAGATTCCTGGTAACTTAACTTATTCCTTCAATGTTTAATTAATGATTCGAAAGGTGGATCAATTTATATAACTTGATACGCTTTCATACAGTCAAACATATGAATTCACTCAAATACAAAAGGCCTTCAACTGCACTCGTTCAAAAAGTTAACTTAAGATGTGGATATATGGAGAATGCTTATCATATCGGTCGAAACACACTTACAACTGCAAATGTGAATGGCCAATTACAAAAAACATAATTGATTATGAGCTTAACCTTATCAATGAAAATATGAGATGAAAGTCATCTGTCATTGGATAAAGATAATCAATGCATACAACATTTACTCATAAACAAAGGAAGACAGAAAATGAAAGACTGAACAAAGTACAATGAAAGAAGCTTTCTAGTTCAATATGATTTCATAAAGTCTTAAAACATGCGAAAATATTCAAGTCCCCAAAGTCGAACCCCTTGATTCTATAAATTTGATAGGATTTATAGCCTTTACAAGCAATTTCAGATCCTCAAAAGATGGATCTGATAACCTCTTCTCCTATCTCAAATTCGAATTTGTAAGGTGGCTGGAAAAGACATAAATTTATGGAAATATACTGCTTAAATATTGACCCATATCTCTCAAACCAAAACCATTGTGTACAAAATGAAAGTTGTTTCTATAGATTGGTTTGTTGTGATAAAAACCCCCTCTCCATTCTTTGATATTCTTTTTCATTTAACTGGATCTGCATTTCAAAACATGTGTCAAATAGGGAAATTTTGAGATCCAAAAATTAGGGTTTAGAGATGAATTTGATTCTCCCAATATGTGAAACTTGTAGGAAAAATGAGAGAGGTTATTTTTCTTTGACATGTTAGAAACAAAAATTCCTCCCATTTTTCAAATTGATTCTCCAGTCGCTCAGAATCATTATTTGAAAATGATGGCTCAACATAGTAAAAAAAACCATTTCTGCACTTTCGATGGCTTAGAAGCCTAGCCACCGAAACCTGAGTTTTGATTTTTTTGAAGGAAAAACCAAATCAAATGTTTTTCAAACTTTATTACAAACATAAGGCTCTCAAAAATGAACCTTAAAAAATTTAGAAAAGTATTTTTCGATGACTTCCTATCACCTAAATAAATAAATTTGACTGTGCTATTTGAGGAGATAACACCTTCAACAAGTGTGCCTCACTTAAATCAGACAAATTCCCAAGATAGGGCACAAGTTTCAGACCTACTTATGGAGTGAATGAGTGATGATGAAAAAATGAGAGTGAAAATCTCCCATTTATACAAAACCTTGACCTAATTTTACATTTTAGGTCAGGTAAAAAGGCCGACAAGGAAACAATATCAAATCATATTGTTTTACATTAAATTGTCAAGTTAAAACCCTAATCAAGAAAAAGGTAAGACGTCACCCCTTCCTAGGGTGACGTTATCCCCTATCAAGGCAAATGTAGCCTCCTAAGTAAATATGTTAGCCCTCATTGGACTCCTCTAAGCTGCCACACATGCCAACTAACCTGTACATATGGAAACATGATCATGATGATGTCATAAGCCTCTCGATGATGTCTTGGGCCATCTAGAGCCAATGTCCCTCTAAAAGTGGGTCAATCCCCATAGGCCAAGCAGTGTCGGGGTGCCTCTGGTTGAACGTTCTCTCCTTCTCTGGTGCAAAGTCTCTAGTCATCCTCTGCCCTATCTATGCCCCCTGATGGGTCTCAGCATCCATCTAGTGGGCTCTTCAGACCCATGGAGGTACGAACGGATCATCTCCCATGTGTATCGGTCCAAATGGTACCTGTTCGTCAGGTATGGTCCTGCACATCAAAGGCTACGCCCTCCATGGGCTCATCAGTCATCGGGATCATAGAAATTTCAATCACATTTCATCATTAATATTATCAAACACATGCATAAAATCCTTAATACATCAGTTAACAGCTCGAAGACGTTACACAAGCCTGGAATACAAATTTGGAGGAAAGGACAAGGGGTCCTATACGACTAGTGTCCACTGGAAAAGGAATGTTCTCGGAAGAGACTTCATTCAAGCCATGTAAGTGGGTGATGTGGTTAGGGGATGTCCAAGAATGTGGGTGCAATGATGGACAAGGATGCAAATATGTTACCTATGGGAGCCTTTGTAGAAGGCGAGATGTCCCTGTCATGGATGCATTTTTTCCAAGCCAATTCTTGCCTTTATTCTTTCTATTCTTTTTATTATTTTATTTTCTTGTTTGCTCAAGAGATCATCAGGGGAGACTTCCTTGGAATGGTGACCAGAGCTAACAACGTTACCCACAAGTACTTTTGTAGAGATGAGAAAGCTGGCTCATGATGAGATACCCTTTCCCTTGGCTATGCAACCAAGAGTCACTACCCTGGCATCGTAACCAACTGGTGGAAATGTCATACTGCTAGGTACCCATGGACCTAATAGGTTGGCTCATGATGAGACCCCCTATCCTCTGAGTAGGTCTTGTTTTATTATTTTTCTAGGTCCCTCTTGTTTCTTGCTGAGAAGCCTTTTATTTCTTTCTTGGGGATCCCTAGGCAAAGCATCTTGAGGTTTTATTCTTATTATTTTATCTTTTACCAGCTTACTTTTACCTTCTAGGCCTTTATCCCATTCTTCCCATGAGGTAACGTGCAGTCCTGAAAATAGGTCAACCCAATGCCCGTACAAGGGGAATGGGATAAGTGAGCAGAGAGAAAAATGAAAAATTGGTGCTATGATGTGAGCAGACAATGGATTTTCAGATATCTTCCCAGTAGCAAATCAACACCTACAGACACATGCTTGCTAGGGAACTTTGTCAAGCCCCCCAAACATGGTCAAGTGGGAAAGTGTAAGATCCAAGAAGTCGTTAGAAATAAAAGGAATCATATGCATATATTCAAAGGTTTTAATGATCAAAAGTGACAAATACCATGATACCTGGACCGATTACCTCATGGTGCAAGAACCATTTATGATACAGGACCAAGCCGATGTTGATCGATGATACTGTTGCTAACAAGATAAAGGTGATAGAAGAAGAAAAGTTGGGCCCTCCAAGGCCATGCTCAGGTCAATCCTACTCTCGGTACTCCATGTCTAGGACCTGTGAGCCTCGAGACATGATCTCCTAGTTATCCCTGAAAGGTGGGGATAACATCTGGCTGCAACTCGGGGACATGTGCTCACCATAGAGCGCATGAGAACCTCAGCATCTCTAGAATAATATGTAGACCTTCTTAATATGGATAGAAGTATCAGTAACAAAATTGGGGTGGTAATGCCAACCCAACATACACACACACACACACACATATATATATATATATATACAGACTGAAATAAAACAATCAATAAATGTAAATGTGAAAGAAAACTACTTACTTGTACTTACCTGTTGGCTGGAATGTTGGGTGTAGTTAAACAACTAGTGAAGCTAATCCAATAACGTCCCATGATACCTGCCTTTATGATTCATCATAAACCAGAACAATGATAAATCAAGAAAAAAAATGACATGGGTTAGATAATATATCATATCATCATAAATCACAAAGTCTAACTCATGGAGGCGGGTGGGAGGGATAAAATCCTGCCAAGTCCATCTCTGAGGAAAGTACTCAATCCACTTCAGGAAAGGTTCATGAAAATTACAAGGTTCAGAACACTAACTCAAAAGGTCTGCACACTGGCTACCTAAGACTTTCTCACACTCTGAAGTTGGGAAGGGATTGACAAGGATGTATCAGACGACTGGAAAATTCTCAAGGGAAAGTTGAAAGACTAAGATGATAAACTTAAGCTTGTAATGTTCAACCAACTTTTGGACTCTAGAGTTTTCCCTAGAGGAAACTCAAAATCAAAAACATACTTCCCAACTGCACCCCTAGAAACACAACAAGGTAAATTAATTGGAGGTGGTTGAGGAAAATCATCACAAGGATCCTCCTTTAAGCAAAGAAGGTCCTTATTTCTATCAATACCTAAGCACATTGGTGGTTGATAATCATCTTCATGGAGAGAATCTAAGTGCTCAGAGGGATACTCATCAAAACCCTCAAGGTAAGACTTAAAAACATCAGGAAAACAAGGTACTATGTTAGGGTCCTAACCCACACATAGGTAGATCAATATATTCGAATGTAATAAAGATCAATATTAATAAGGCCTTTCAATAAAATAGAATAAGGTGGATGTAAGAAGACCTAATAGAAGCTTCCGCTTCTAGAAGGATATTCCTCTAGATGCTTCTCTTGATAGACATATTTAGTATAAATAAGGGTTGAGGGTATGAAAACCCTAGCTTGGAGATTCTTGTAACATAGCACTACTTGACTGGAGGTTTCCCCCTCAAAGAGGCCCATGAACATTTCTTTCTGAATCAAAGTGTTATTTCTATTGTTATTCTTATATCATTTCTATGTTATTGTGGAGATTATGTTGGTTATATTACTGTTATTCTTCCATTTCTAGCATTTTATTTATGTTCTGCATACTTTTTATATCTGGTATATTACAAGTGGTATCAGAGCACTTTCCTTGGTAGAAATTGCGGGAATTTGTTTTCAGGGTAGAGACATATTCCAATGTCTTTACTCCACAGAGATTTGTTGTTATGCACATAAACCCGCAGTTGAAGGGTTCATACACACAGGAAATACAAGTGGTTCTTAAGCGCACATCTGTTGGCCACCCTTTTAACCCCTGTTGGTACCCCTTCGAGTGGTAACACATTAGACAACACCTGTGTATGGATCGACCTAGATTTCTTGAAACCCTCTTTAGATAAACTGATCGGACGCCTGACTACTATAGTGCCACCGAGAATAGCACTCAGGAAGATACTCTCTAGTACCTAGGTAGTCGGGTAGTACGACTAAGGGTACAGTCTATCCTCTTTAGTTAGTGACCTGAGATATTGGGCCGAGTACTACTTTTGGACCCCACACATATATCAAAGAGATATAGCACAAGACAAACCCTTATCTGTAGAACCCTTGAATACCTGACCCTTGGGGGACAGAAACATAAACAAATTAAAATAGACAAGATCTATTGCCGTGCAACTATGTTCAGGTTTCCAAGTAAATACAAATTTCTTTCTGGTTAATCATTTGGGGATTTCATCGCTGCAGTATTCTTTAGACCAGAGTATAACTCCGCAGGTGAAAAAAAAAACAACAAAAGTCTGGAAATTTTTTCACCATTATTTGAGACCTAATCCATTGGATTCATCTCTTTGCCCTTATCACTTTCATCCATATCATTTTTCAGAAAAAAATTTCACCCCACCCACCCTTTTTCAGTTCACCCATCCTCATGGCCCATACCCGTAGCCAAGACCTGGAATCTCGCTTCAACACCTTGCAATCCGGTTTCCTCGAGACCTAAAAAGAAGTGAAACAAATCAGTGCTATTGTTGCCTCCATCGATACATCCATCAATACAACCATAAATAAAACCATGCAGTCCTCAATGGATGAATTCAAACAAGAACTGACCACCCATCTTGAATCTATCTTTGCATCACTCTGCACCAAACTGAAGATCCCTACAGATGACCCTTTCTCTGATGCACCTCCAAAGAATGAAGGTGAACATTCCTCCCATTCCCATACCTTTCATCCCCATCACTTTAAATGTGACCTATGCCTTCCACGGGTGGATGTGACCAAATTTGATGGCTCAGACCCCACTGGTTGGGTAACCCAAATGGAACATTACTTCTCTTTATATGGAATTATAGATGACTTGGCCAAACTCCGGTATGGTGTTCTCCATCTAGAACAAGAGCGTTGGCAATGGTGGGAATGGAGAAAAAATTCCCATCAAGGGTATATTGCTTGGACCCAATTTGTGACTGAGCTTTATGAACGCTTTGACACGGACACAAACCATTTTGGCTGTTGGACAAAGTTGAAACAATCCAGAAGAGTATAAGACTTCATAGCTTCCTTTGAGCCCCTGGATTTTCAAATAGAGGGCATGACTGATGCTTTCTTTTGAGAGTGTTTTATCAGTGGCCTCAAGGATGAGATTCGGGCCCATGTCCTCATGGCTCGACCCTCAATTTGGGTGGAGGCTACTAAAAGAGCTAAAGAAGAACAACAGGTTATATCCTCTCAAAACTGAAAACCCTCCTTTAGCCCTCACCCTAAACCCGTAAATCCCACTACTCCCTCCACCCCATTAAAGATCCAAAAATTGACCAGGGATGAAATGGCTGAACACCAACTCAAAGGCCTTTTTTATAATTGTGATGACAAATATTTCCCAGGCCAAAAGTGTAAGGAAAAAAATATTTTTATGGCCATCTCTAAGGATATTTCGGAAGAGGATGTTGAAACTCCCCTTGTGTCTGAGTCACCTGAAATCACTGACATAACCCCTCCCTTAGACCCTCTCGAAGTGGAACCGGTCATTTCCCTCAATGCTCTCACTGGCTTCTTCGCTCCCCAAACCCTCAAGTTAATCGGTTACATCAAGCATCAGAAGCTCATCATTCTAGTTGATAGTGGAAGCACGCATAATTTTATTCATTGCCACATTGCCCAAGAAACTCATTGCTATATCCATGTTGTCAACAATTTCCAAATCATGATTGCCAATGGTGGTTCCATGAAATGTGGAGGGCACTGTGAAAATGTGTGTCTCCAAATCGGTGACTACCACCTAAAATCCCTTATGTTTTCTATTGACATGGGCGGTTGTGACATTGTGTTGGGTGCAGACTGGCTAAGAACTCTGGGTCCCATTCTCATGGATTTTAAGGCATTAACCATGCAATTCGATCAGGGAGGCCACCAATATAAATTCCACGGCATCATTGTTGGTTCACCTGAGGTCATTATTTCCCATCGCATGGAAAAGATGCTCAAAAAAGGTCATTCTGGTGTCATTTCCCAACTCCATGCCATACAAGCAACAAAGACATCCCCAGTGACACAAGACCTCAAATCCCTCCTTTCTAAACATCAAATGGTATTTTCCACTCCCCAAGGACTCCCTCCTTCCCATGGTGTTCATGATCATTCCATTCCCCTTGTACTCGAAATCCTTCCTCCCAATATCAGTCTGTATCACCACCCCTTTTGACAAAAAAATGAAATTGAGAAAATGGTCCAGGAACTCCTTAATGTAGGCATTATCCACCCTAGTACGAGCCCTTACTCTTCTCCTATAGTCATGGTCCTAAAGAAAGAAGGTTCTTGAATAATGTGTCTTGACTTCCGTGCCCTCAACAAACTGACCATTAAAGACAAATTTCCCATTCCTGTCATTGATGACCTCCTGGATGAATTGAGTGGCGCCCAATTATTTACTAAACTTGATCTTCACTCGGGCTATCACCAGATACATATGAAAGAGGTAGACATTCCCAAGACAACCTTTCTAACTCATGAGGGCCACTATGAGTTTTTGGTCATGCCCTTTGGCTTGTGTAATGCCCCCTCCACCTTCCAAAGCCTCATGAATTATGTCTTATGTCCCTTTCTCTGTCATTTTTTCTTAGTTTTCTTTGATGATATCCTCATCTATAGAAAAACCTGGACTTACCATGTTACTCATGTGGATCGAGTTCTCCGTCTACTCTCTCAACACCAAATTTTCCTGAAACAGTCTAAATGTGATTTTGGTGCCTCAGAAGTAGAATACTTGGGTCATTTGGTTGGCAAGGATGGCATCAGGGTGGATCCGAAAAAGATTGAAGCTATACAAGACTAGCCACACCCAAAGTCTCTCAAAATATTACATGGATTTCTGGGCTTAACAGGGTATTATCGCAAGTTTGTTAAGAATTATGGAAAGATTGTAGCACCTCGTAGTGCTCTCCTAAAAAATAACTCTTTCACTTGGACTCTAGCGAATTCTCAAGATTTTCAAACCTTGAAGACGTCCATGTGAACCACTCCAGTTCTAGCCCTTCCTGATTTCACAAAGACCTTTGTGTTGGAATGTGATGCCTCAGGGAAAGGAATTGGTGTTGTCCTTATGCAAGAGGGTTGTCCTTTGGCCTTCACCAGCAAACAACTATCTGAAAGGAATATGGGAAAATCCATTTATGAAAAGTAAATGTTGGCTATTCAACATGTCGTTGATCTGTGGTGCCCTTATATCTTGCGACAATGTTTCCAAATTAAGATAGACCATCAAAGCCTCAAGTACTTTTTGGAACAATGCATTTCCTCCCCGGAGAAACAAAAATGGGTGACTAAGCTCTTTGGATATGATTATGAGATCATTTACAGGAAGAGCAAAGACAATGTGGTGGTGGATGCACTATCCCAAAAATATGAAGAAGAAGGATCCCTTTTTTCTCTTTCCTTCATTGTACCAGATTGGCTCCAAGCTGTGCACCAGGAATGGCTACAAGATCCCAAAAGTTCGCATCTGATCCAACAATTGCAGACCAATGCTCTAGCTCCCCTAGGGTACTCTTGGCTTCAGGATGAGCTTTGATACAAAGGACGTTTCTATTTAAGCAAATGATAAATTCTTAAATCCACGGTACTTTCTGAGCTTCATGCTACACCCACAGTGGGGCACTTAGGGTTCACCAAAACCTATGACAGGGTCAAACGTTCCTTTTTCTGAGATGGTATGAAACAAAACATTCATAATTTTGTCGCTGAATGTGAGGTGTGTCAATGCAACAAGGGAGAAACAGTCAAATCTCCAGGCACACTACAACCGCTTCCGATTCCACCTACTATTTGGAAGGATATATCTATGGACTTTATTATCGGCTTACCCAAATCGGGAAATAAATCAGTCCTAATGGTGGTTCTAGATTGTCTTTCCAAGTATGCTCATTTTTGCACTCTTCAACACCCATTTACTGCATCCACGGTGGCTCAAATTTTCATGGACTAGGTCTTCAAGCTTCATGGCATGTCGCACTCTATTGTTTCTGATTGTGACCCAACTTTCGCAAGCAATTTTTGGCAAGAACTATTTAAGCTACAGGGCACCCTATTGCATCTCAGCACAGCTTATCATCCCTACACTGATGGTCAAATGGAAGTTGTCAAAAAGTGTTTGGAAACATATCTGAGGTGTTATACCTCTAAAAAGCAAAATCAGTGGGCTCAATGGTTACCCCTATCTGAATGGTGGTACAACACTTCCTACCATACAACTACATGCATGACTCCTTTTGAAGAGGTATATGGACAGAATCCACCTTCAGTTCTCTCATACTTACCAGGTACCTTGAAGGTCCAAGCGGTTGACCAAAAACTTACAGTTCGAGAGGATATTCTTCATACCCTTAAAGATAACTTGGTCATGGCACAGAATTGCATGAAGCAACAAGCAGATCAAGGTCACTCTGAACGTCAATTTGCAGAAGGGGATCAGGTGTTTCTGCGACTGCAACCATACAAGAAAACTTCCCTCAAGGCCTAGCATTGTTAGAAGCTAGTGCCCAAATTTTATGGTCCTTATATAGTTCTCAAGTGTGTGGGACAAGTCTCCTATCAGTTATCTCTACCCAGTCAGTCGAAGCTACATCCTATTTTTCATGTTTCATGCTTAAAGAAGGTGATTGGAACTAGATGCAAAATTCAAACCAACCTTCCTGAGTTAGTTGAAGAAGGATCCATTTGGTTATAGCCAGAAGCCATTTTGGACCAGTGTGAGAATCGCCTGTGTCATAGAACCATCAAGGAAGTGCTATTCCAGTGGAAAGATACAACTCCAACAGATGACACTTGGGAACCAACTACCATTCTGCAACAGTTTCCACATCTCAAGCCTTGAGGACAAGGCTATTTTTAAGGGGGCGGACATGTTAGGGTCCTAACCCGCACATAGGTAGATCAATATATTTGGATGTAATAAAGGTCAATATTAATAAGGCCTTTCAATAAAATATAATAAGGCGAATGTAAGAATACCTAATAGAAGCTTAGGCTTCTAGAAGGATCTTCCTCTAGATGCTTCTCTTGATAGACATATTTAGTATAAATAAGGGTCGAGGGTATGAAAACCCTTTCTTGGAGATTATTGTAACAGAGCACTACTTGACTAGAGGTTTCCCCCTCGAAGAGGTCTGTGAACATTGCTTTTTGAATCAAAGTGCTATTTCTGTTGTTATTCTTATATCATTTCTATGTTATTGTGGAGATTATGCTGGTTATATTACTCTTATTCTGCCATTTCTATCATTTTATTTCTGTTCTGCATACTTTTTATATCTGGTATATTACATACTAGGTCATCCTTGGGTGTTTGGGTAAAAATATCATCTCTTTGTTGCCACTGATCAAGAGTGACCTGCTGTGATAATTCTAAAGGCAACATTTGGAAATGACTCTCAATGTCATAGATGGGATCCATATCATAACCAACTATATCCCACCTACGTCTCCCCACACGTATGAACTCATCAATATTATTAACTATGTCACTATCTGTGTCATAACATGCATGATTTGAAGCATTCAAGGACTTCCTTATCTCCTCCTCATCTTCCCTATCACAAAGTGGAGTATCATAAAAAATTAGGGGAGGAGTGAAACTTACTACTTCTTCTTTTGCAGGAGCTTCGAGGACTTTGGTGTTTCCAACATGCGTTATTGTTTCATCCTCATGAATCACCCCTTCATCTTCAATTGTAAAACAAGCTATTTTTCTCGTGGTTTCCATTTCTCCTTCATTTTCTGAATCAAGGAACAAGGTTTCATCGGGATCCTGAAAGGGAAAATGACTAACCTCATCGTCGTTTTTTTGTAGGAGAAATAGGCTCTTGTGTGACCTCATCAAAAAGAGGAGCACAGGTTGATACTTCATCACTTTGCTTCGGTTCGAATTCCTCAGCCATATCTTCAACAACCCTATGTTGAATGATGGTTTGTTTCCCTTCATTGTGGATATCATCAATAAATTTCTCGCGGGAAAACAAACATCCCATATTAAAATTACCTAAAGTAAAGAGGTCTTTTATCCTGAATAAGGAGATGTTCTGTTCAATTCTTTTAGCCATGCCGTAAGATTCATCGAGGGTGCTTGGGATCCTTTTATTGAGGGGAAAACATAGGTTTGTCAGGAGTGCATGGGTATATAGATGGACAATGTACTTGTTTTAAAGATGATGGCTCTTAGGAATCTTATATAGAGTGCACTCAAACCTACTCTGGAAGTCCCAGAGGGTTTCATTCTCAGTTTGTTTTATATGCTCAACATTTTTTAGTAGTAGTGAGATGTCTTCTGACCGAGTACCCCATTTTTAGAGAAATATTTCTTCCAACTAGTTCATAGAGGTGATTCTAGCATTAGGAAGGTCATCATACCATTTTTTATCATTTCCATGGAGAGTGGTGGGAAAAGGTTTCATCACTTCATCTTCGACATCATCATCGATAGGGTGGAGTCTAAAATAAGAATACAATTCATCCATATGAAAGTCAACTCTCTCCCCATTTCTACTAGTGAATCTTGGGAGCCATATTTCAGATATCGGGGGCATTTTTCATGGGTATCCTGGGATTTTGATCATGTATAAAGGATTGTAGTTCCCGAGATCCCATTCTGAAGTCATTGTTGGCTTCGTCATCAGTGGAGTCACCAGATAATTTTCTTGAAACTATCAAGGAAAAGGGAAAACACCCTAGTGGAGTCGTCAGGTAAGCTTGTAAGATAAAGATCCTAGAGGCAAGGTTTACCAAAATGTGTCGTCTGAGGAAGGTTTGACTTAGTGTTCCTCGGAAATGGTGCCAAAATGTTAATGCACAATTTGTAGCTAGGAAAAAGGCTATAAGAATTAAGGCCAAACTGGCATAACAGGAACCTATCCCACCCAATGTCACCACGATGGGGAGGTTCTTTCTCTTTAGGGAGGTTAGGCCCAAGGGAGACGTCCCTGGTGACCTGTGGTTTTGAAGAGGATAATAAGACCAAGATAATGTTTTCCCCCTTCACAAGTCACCACCCAAACAGAAAGTTTCGGCTAAACAAACAATAATAAAGTAAATCCCCAATGAAGAACAACTGCCTAGAATAAGACAACAACAAAAATATATATATAAGCTATATTTCAATGGGTTAGTACTTCATAAGACTATATGATAATATATATAAGCAATTTAGCAATAAATGTTGACGAAGTCAATGTTTATCAGTAGCAGATGAAAAGATATAACACTTCACCAATAAATATTGGAATGATGTGGCATTAAATGTAACAAATCAACACTTCATTTAATAAATTTTTTAAACCACCATTCAATTTCTCATAAAGTAAAACGTTGTTGTATTAAAGATGAAATATCCAATGATGACATCAACAACTTAGGGTTAGTAGGTTAGGGTTTGAATTTTAAATAATTTAGAGAGTGGTTTGATCAGCTTCACTTCAACGTTAGAGGACTTTCAAGTTAGTGCCTTAGGGTAAAATGGGGTCAAACATGAAGGACGCAAGGGTTGAAGGAGGAAGGCTAAGGCCTCATGCTCTCTCCTCCTTCCTTAGGTCAAATTTGCAAAACAACTAGCTCAGATGAAGCACAAGATCAAGAAAATAAGGCTTAATGAGGGAGAGTGTTGCTACAACAAGGCTCTTTCATCAAACCCTAAAAGAAAAATGACCCTAAGTGTAGATAACCTAGGCATGGGATGTTTTCTTCCTCTTGAATTCAAAATGGTATGGCTAGAAAAGGAGAGGAAAAAAAAGGAGTGTAGCTACAACTAGGCTCTCTTCTTCTTCTTCAATGGTTTAAAGATTCTCTACCAGGGGACATGAGACAAGGACCTACTTGTATGCTTGTCACCTAGGGTTTTTATTCATAAAATTATAAGTATATGTAATAAAACAAGACTAAAACCATTCATTTAAGAAGTTTTGCAGAAAATACTTACAATTCATCAAGAAATAACCATGCAAACCCTAGTTGTAACACCTTTCTTCAAGAGAAACACCATAGAAAGCCAAAAGTTCTTCCTTCAACAAGTGCACCTCACTTAAATCAGCCAAATACCCATGATAGGGCGCAAATTTCAGACCTCCTTATGGAGTGAATGAGTGATGATGAAAAAAAGAGAGTGAGAATCTCCCATTTATGCAAAACCTTGACCTAATTTTACCTTTTAGGTCAGGTAAAAGGGCCGACAAGGCCAAAATATCAAATCATACTGTTTTACATTAAATTTTCAAGTTAAAACCCTAATCAAGCAAAAGGTAAGATGCCACCCCTTCCTAGGGTGACATCAACCCCTATCAGGGAAAATGTAGCCTCATGAAGCAAGACATTAGCCCTCATTTGGCTCCTCCAAGTTGCCACATGTGCCAACTACCCTGTCCATATGTTAGCGTCAGAAGTCACTCCTGGATTGATTGCAGGAGCTGAGTCTGATACCCATCAGTTTAGTGTCACAATTTTTTATAAGGGGATGATCAAATGGAAGAAAACTCAGAACGATATCGTCTCAACTCTGAAACTAGACCAGACATGCATGGGTAAATGGGGTCTTAGATAAACTTCAAACAATGAGTTGTAATAAAGGGTGAGAAGTGGGAAGACTTGTATGAGAAGAGTGTGAAGGTCTGTAAAAAACATCAAGTTTCTAATAGACTGGAGAAGAAGGCACCCAAACGCAAGATCCTCTTACATTCAAACACAAAAGACCAGAGAATACAGTAATGTAACAACAAATCCTTTATCATAACAAAACTGCAACAATTCAAGCGAATCATTCGATCATGAACTCCCTGATATGAGATGAAAACATAGACGGAGTAAGAAAACTGCTTGTCATAAAACACGAAATCCCATATACAGATGCATAACCAAGAAACTAGAGTCAAGTTAAAGCTTTACAGTCGGGAGCTGTGCTCTACCATCGATAGATACAAAAATGGTGAAAATGCCTACATATACTCAAAACATCAACAACAACAAAATCGAGACCTTGCATTAAAAGCTTTGCGTCTGCATGGCTTCTGACAATCTACAACTGCAATCTTTGAATGGTCGTGCAACTTATGGCAGACACGATCGATCTTCTGACAGTTTCATCGGTGAATCGACGTGCCTTTAATTCATTGCCGGACTTTCCCATTATGGCAGAGACGATGTCTAACCACCACCAACTGCCTCAATAACTGCTTCATGGGAATTGAGGATGAACCGGCCAGCTCAGCATTTTTGGATGCAGAAGACTCCTCACGCTGCCACCTGGAATAACTGAATGGCTTGACGAATAGGAGTGGAGGCTAGCGCGAAGGATAGGGCTCATGACAGGAGTGGTGGCGTCGAAACTATGAGGGCGTGAAATAAGTAGCGAGGTGTGAGAAGGGCGACAAAGGAAGACATATGGTGGAAGACAACAGGCGAAGGGGGGGTAGGAGACAAGATATGATGGGCTTGATTTTAGCGAGAGACTGACGTGGAGGGAATGGAACACGTGGCAGGTGGTGAGTGGATGATGAGATGGGGAAAGGACCACCTAGACTAAAGAGTAGAGAAGGACAGATGACACACGGCAGTAGGGGAAAGGTGGCTCTGGAAAATGACATAACGAGAGAAGGGTCCACGCTGGCTAAACATAGAGCAGTTGAGAAGGAAGGTATTGTCCAAGCGCTGTTGATCCGGGCATACTGATCTTGGTCGTCGAAAAGTTGCACGCCTAATTTCGGACCCCCCCCCTCCGCTTAAAGGTAGAAAGCCAGGGGGGGTATGAAATTGCCTTTATCACCGTTGATCCGGGCGCTCCGATCAGGACCGTTGAAGAGATGCACCCTCAATTCTGGACCCCCCCCCTCCACTTAAAGGTAGAAAGGTGGGGGGGGGTCCGGAATCCCATATGCACCGTTGATCCAAGCACGCGAACTGCTGCCGCTCAGACTTGCTTGTCGCTTACCACGGGCACATTAGCATTCAAAACTTAGGACAAGTGGGTTTTTAACCCATACTTTCACATTTTACCCCTTTACCAGAAATATCGCTAACATTTGGCTCCATGGGGGATAGAGTCGTCCTTGTGATGCTCTAAGAAATCTTTTGCAAATTCAGTGCCTTTGCTTGTTGGGATATGGATTCATTTATTAGGTCGAAAACAAAAACAAAAAGAATATTTACAAAACAAAACAAAAAGAGCTGACTGTGGCTCACAGAAAACATTTTTTTAAGAAATGCCCATTTACTGGGCTGCTAAAAGCTTCTTTGCCTTCTAGATCCTGCAACCTGTAAGTGTTGTTTGAAAATACTTCAAGGATCTTGAAAGGCCCGAACCATAGGGGATCAAATTTATTGTGTTTGCCCTTTTCCTGCCTGGGTGAATCCCATTTGAGCACTAGATCACCTTGCTCGAATTATTTCTTTTTTCTCTTCCTGTCAAAATCTTGCTTGATCTTCTGCTGATTATTGTAGGCCCTATTCATGACATGTTCTCTGATCTGCTGCACTTCCACCATCTGATGAATCCTTCTGATCACATGATTGGGTTCTCCTTCAAGGTCCTGGAGGAAATTTGCCACAGATAAGGTGAGCTAAGTGGGGAAAATGGCCTCTATTCCATAAACAAGTTCGAAAGGAGATATGCCTAGGGATTTCTTGGTTGTCACCCGATCAGCCCAAAGAGAAAATTTGAGCTTTGAGTCCTAGGCCCTTTTATTGTCCTCTAGTAGCTTCTTAATGAGCTTGATCAAAATTTTATTGGAGGACTCTGCCAGACCGTTTCCTTGAGGATAATAGGGAGTAGAGTGAAGTAGTGAAATCTTGAACTGTTCACAGAACTTGACCAGAGGATCAGACCGAAATGGGGAGGCATTGTTGGTGACGATTTTGCTAGGGAAACCAAACCTAGCTATGATATCTTCCAAGAAGCTGATAATTACTTTGTGAGAAGTGCTTCTGGTAGGGACAACTTCTATACATTTGGTGAAATAGTCGGTTGCAGTTAGAATCCATCTGTGCTGGCCACTTGAGGGAGGATGAATTTCTCCGATAAAGTCCAACCCCCACTGCTGAAAGGGTGCTGAAACTACTATAGGATTTAATGGCAGAGATTTGAGTTGTTTCTTTCCCGAGAACTTCTGGAATTTGATGCACGCTCTGATTTCTCTGCAGACATCAGGAAACAAGGTGGGCCAATAATACCCAACTCGGAGGATCTTATGAGTTTTGGTCTTCCAAAAATGATGACCTCCACAGAGACTGCTATGGAAATCGAACATAACCTTCTGGGCTTGTTGCTGGTCCAGACACCTTAGTAATACCCCCAGAGGATCTTTCCAATACAAGGTTTGGTCAATGAGGCAATATCTGACCGCTTTGAGCTTTAAGGCTCTAGCCTTATTTTTTCCCAATCCATCAGGGGGCTTTAACTCTTGCAGAAAGTACAAGATATTCTTGTACCAGGGGCATGATGCTAGTGATAGGGCACCCTGGAACTACTTGTTGGATGGCTCAACTTGATCATTGATGAAGTTCATTCCCAAGGCCTTGCAGTTGGATTCAGCCAACAACTTGGCCAAACCCTGCCCCTTTATCAACTTGGTGGGCTTAATCTCCAGATCAAATTCTATGATCTTGGCGATCCATTTTCCTCTCCTCCCATCTATGTCATGTTGTATAAGAATGTCCTTTACAGAGGTTGAAGGGACATATGCAGTGATTTTTGAGTGCAATACATAGACTCTGAAATCTTTAAGGGCCTTCACCAGGGCATAGGCCTGCTTCTCCATGATCTCGTACCAGATTTTTGCGTCTCTCAATGCCTTGTTGTAGAAATAAATAGGCTACTCTTTCCCTTGATCATTTTTTTGCAACAGAACTACCGCTACTGTATCACAGGAAGCAAAAGAAAATATCAGAAAATCTTTGGAATAATCGAGACTGATTAGCACAGGTGCCTCATTCAACGCCTTCTTTATTTGTACAAAATATTCTCTAGGTTCAGTGGTCCACTTTACTTCATTTCCCTTCCTGAGAATGGTTGTGATGTGTCTCACCAGCTTGGAAAAATTTGAGACGAATCTCCTCAGAAAATTAATCCTTCCCAGAAATGCCTGAACTTCTTTCTTAGATCTTGGAAGTGACAGGGTCTGAATTGCTTCCAACCTGTTAGGATCAATTCTCATCCCCTCTGCTGATACTATATGGCCCAATAGCTTCCCCTCCTTCATAGAAAACAATGATTTCTTGGGGTGTAAAGATAAGCCATACCTCCGACAATTTAGGAAAACCTTCTTCAAGTGGCAGCGGTGCTCTTTATCAGTCTTGGAGAAGACTGTTATGTCATCTAGGTAGATCACCACAAACGTATCTCTTTCCGCAATGAAGGCTATGCCCATGGCTCGCTGGAATGTGGCTCTTGCATTCATCAACCCAAAAGGCATTTTGGCATACATGAATGTGCCCCAAGGAGTGGTGAAGGCTATTTTTTCTCTGTCCTCAGGCATGATTGATATATGATTATAACCAGAGAAACCAACAATCATGGATATCCTAGATGCACCGGTTACCCTCTGCAGTATGTGCTCCATGTTGGGCAGGGGATAATTGTCTTTCCTTGAGCTCCTATTCAGGTTTCTAAAATCAACATAGAGTATGATTTCGCCACTTTTATTTCTTACTGGGACCAAATTGGCCACCCAGTCAGAGTATCTCAAGGGGACAATGATTTGGGCATCTAGCAGCTTCTTTACTTCTTTCTCCATGACAGGTAGCAGCATGGGATTTATCTGTATTAGCTTCTTCTTGAATGGCCTAGCCTCTTCTTTCAATGGGATCTTGTGCTCAATGACAGATGTGTCATATGTTTTGAGGTCTTCGTAGGTCCACGCGAACACATCAGCAAACTCCCTCAGCAACTTAGTATATTCAACCCTCTGCTCCTCGGTCAAACTTCTTGACAATTTGACAAACTTAGGCTCCTCTTGTGTGCCTATGTTGCACTCATTTGTGTCAGCCTCATCACCTAAAACTCTACCCTTTACTTCCACATCATTCCCATCGAACAACCTTTCTAATGGGATTAGTCCTTTC
Source organism: Picea glauca (assembly GCA_000966675.3). Lineage (NCBI taxonomy): Eukaryota > Viridiplantae > Streptophyta > Pinopsida > Pinales > Pinaceae > Picea > Picea glauca. The sequence goes on from JZKD02S2126172.1 coordinate 342,697, forward strand.
GGTATGTGATTGCTTGGTAGATGAATAATATGGTGGTCAATGATTTTATTCAAAAACTCTTCAGGGTGATGGTCAGGTGCCCCTTCAATGTCAGGATCCTCATCTATGTGCAATGCAGAAAAGCCATCAACAAATTGAAGAAAATTTTCGATCTCCTGATCATCTTCAAATACCTTCCAATGTTTGACATTGTCCGGTACAGAGGGTCTATATTTTATTTCAACATTGGATGTGACAGTGGGCAGCGTGGGAACCTCAAGCAAACTAGCTGTGACAGCTAAAAAGTTGGCTGAAGCATTTTTCTCCCTTGGAATGAAAGAAATGTTAAAAGCCAAGAAGAAATTATCCACTAGGTCCCATACCTCATTCCTGTAATTCCTGAGACGAGGATGTTTAGCCTGATAAACATTTTTTACGTGCTGGGTGATCAATTCTACGTCTCCAAACACAACCATTTCCTTAATTCCCATTTCCTTTGCAGCTCTTAATCCCAGAACCAAAGCTTCATACTCTGCCACGTTGTTAGTGACTTCGAATTCTAGCTTGTATGACAGAGATATGGTCTCTTGACAAGGGGACACGAATACCACCCCAACACCTGCACCCGTACTGGAGGAGGCTCCATCAAAGAACATATTCCAAACATAGGTGGTTGGAGGAGGCATCTCCTGATTAAGAATGGGCTGCTTTCTGATCTGCAAAGGGGCCTCAGGAGTCTCAGTGACCTGTAACAAACTACACCCTAAGTCAATGTCAAGTGCAAAGATGGGGTGATTGGTGGGGTTTGTTTCATTACTGACTATGTAGGTTAGCTGGGCTTCTCTGTACAATATCCTATGTTCCCCCCCAAAGAATGGAATGGTGGCATATGTGAGATCCCTCTGTAACGTCCCTCCAAGTCTCTTAATCCAAGACCTTGACAACAACATGCCAAACTTGGGGGGAACATCAGCTACCACAATATCCATGACCATACTCTTCATGGGTAGCTGAAACAAAGAGACTACCAGGTCCTTGATGACTCCCAAACATTGCACCCTCCTGGAGTCAAAGGAATAGAGGTCATGATAGGCTCGGGTGACTTCCATTCCTAATTCTTCCATGAAATTTTTGGGCATGAGGTTGTGAGAGGCCCCTGAATCCATCAAGCAATTGTGCAGGACTTTGTCATGTATGTTCAGGGAGGTGTAGAAGGGAGGGGATGAATCATCTCTGTCTTCTACCATAGGGCCTAGGAAAACTGCTAGCCTTTCATCTTGGAGGTTTATGGAGTCTGTAGAAGGGCATGAGGCTTCATATTTCAAAATCTCAGAGAAGCATTTTTTAAATTATTCATGTTTGATTAGCTCGGTGAGGGGCACATGGATTATGATCTTTCGAATCTCATGCTCGAAATTAAAAGGATATGTAAGATTTGGAATTTCTCTTATTTCAGGAACATGATTATGGACAATGGGAAGGAGGGGTTGAGCCTTCTTACCTCTTCAACTGTCTGCTACTTCATTAGCAGGATTCTCTGTTCTAGTGGACTGCTCAGGAACATTAGGTGTTGCTATCTTTTTGTCGGACCTCAGGTTGTACCTGCCTCGGCCACCACTAGCCTTGTCTCCTGTGCTCAATTCATTTAGCTGATTGTTCATGAGAGACTCCTCGAATGTTGATTGAGTCAGATGAGGGAAAGAAGGAGTGACTTCTAAGCAGTGGATTTTAGGCTCAGGCTCGTCTATTTCCCCTTCTTCTTCATCAGCCACAAAATTGTTCTGAAAGGGAGCCTGAATCCTTTGGTCGTCCCTGTCTCTTCCCTTCTCTCTGTGCATAGTTGGGGGAGCAATATTATTTGGCCTTCTGAAACCTCCTCCCTTTTCAGTGTTTTGGGGACCTTTGTATGCTTTTCTACCTTCCACCCTTATCCTCTCCATCTTCATAGACAGAGACTTCACCATCTTCGTCAATTCATCCACCTGAGGGTGGGGCACTAATGTGCCAGAATTTGAGGCTTCTGATTTTCCCTTTCTTTTTTCTGTGTCGGCCTTGTTCCTCAATCTATCAGCTGCTAATATGTTGGATTCCACTTCTATAGCTGAATCTTTCATTTGAGCTAGGGAGGTGGCTCTTCTTTCTTTCAATAGTAGGCAGAAATCAGGGTCAAACGCACCGGCATAGGAAATTTGGGCAGAGGCTTCTGAGGGTTTTATCTCTGCAGGAATATTGTTATGCATTTTATTGAATCTTTTGGAGAAGTCAGAGACAGACTCTCCATCTATTTTCTTCAGAGCCCCAAACTCTATCATGTAATACATATAATCCTTCCTTTCTCCCCATTGCCTCAGGAAAACACTATCCAGAGCTTCAATTCCAGCAATGGATCTGGGGGCCAGTCCTCTAAACCATTTCCTAACCTCGCCATCTAAGCTCTGGACAAAGAATCTCATCCAGAAATCTTCATTTTCAATGTTTAAGTTGTCTGCATAACTGTAGAAAGTAGCCAAGTGCTCTTCTACAATTATGTATCCTTCTCCCGCGAACTTGGGCATGTATTTCAAATAGTCTCCAGCATGGAGAGGATTCATAGGATGGGGTAGGATTAAAGGAGCATATCTAGCAGTGACTATGACATCCATTCTTTTCAGAGGGGGATTAGCACCAACCATAGGGATATTAGGTGGAGGAGAACCCGGAGGAGAAGGAGTTCGTGAAGGGGCTATTGGGGCTGAGTCTCGAAGTGGAGTGGGAAACAAGACAGGATTCAGGGAGAAGGCTAACGAGCTCAAGTCAACAGGTGATTTTCTCTGTGCAGGAGTGAGGAAATCTTCATTAGTTCCAGGTCTATGCCAAGGAACATCTTCAGAGGAGAGGGGAGTGACAAGATTTTCTCCTTCCAATGTCAGACCAAGAGGGGAAAACTCAGCAGGAACACTCCCAAAATTTAAGAAACGAGGAACCTCTGAAGGAGGTCTATTAAGAAACTGTGGAGGAGAAAAAGGTGTTCTGATAGAAGGAGATGGCATGTTACCTATTTCGATGGTGGAAGTTTCTTCTGCAAAGCTCTTTCCTCTTCTTCGAACCGCCTCGGGGTCAGCTTCTGGTGTAGCTAAAGGCAAGTGTGGATGAGACCGCGTGTGTCTGCCTCTGAAAGCCACAATTAATAGTGGGTTCACTCTAGTGGAGTCATCACAATGGAGTCGATAGGTGAACAGTAGCAATCTTCAAGTTATGATATCTGATGCACCTTCAGAATCAGCTGATCATTGTTGTTCAATCCCGGGGAAAATATTCAACTTCGTCCCCAGCAACGGCACTAGAAATGTTAGCGTCAGAAGTCACTCCTGGATTGCTTGAAGGAGCTGAGCCTGACACCCATAAGTTTAGTGTCGTGATTGTTTATAAGGGGATGATCAAATGGAAGAAAACTCAGAACGATATCGTCTCAACTCTGAAACTAGACCAGGCATGCATGGGTAAATGGGGTCTTAGATAAACTTCAAACAGTGAGTTGTAATAAAGGGTGAGTAGTGGGAATACTTGTATGAGAAGAGTGCGAAGGTCTGTCGAAAACATCAGGTTTCTAACAAACTGGAGAAGAAGGCGCCCAAACGCAAGAACCTCTTACATTCAAACACAGAAGACCAGAGAATACAGTAATGTAATAGCAAATCCTTTATCATAACAAAACTGCAACAACTCAAGCGAATCATTCGATCATGAACTCCCTGATATGAGACGAAAACATAGACGGATTAAGAAAACTGCTTGTCATAAAACAAGAAATCCCAGATACAAATGCATAACCAGGAAGCTAGAGTCAAGTTAAAGCTTTACAGTCGGGAGCTGTGCTCTACCATCGATAGATACAAAAATGGCGAAAACACCTACATATACTCAAAACAGTAACAACAACAAAATTGAGACATTGCATTAAAAGCTTTGCATCAGCATGGCTTCTGACAATTTGCAGCTGCAATCTTTGAATGGTCATGCAAATTATGGCAGACGCGATCGATCTTCTGACAGTTTCATCGGCGAATCGACGTGCCTTTAATTCATTCCCGGACTTTCCCATTGTGGTGGAGACGATGTCTAACCACCACCAACCACCTCAATAATTGCTTCATGGGGATTGAGGATGACCCAACCAGCTCAGCATTTTGGGACGCGGAAGACTCCTTGTGCTGCCACCTGGAATAAATGAATGGCTTGATGAATAGGCACGGAGGCTAGTACAAAGGATAGGGCGCATGACAGGAGTGGTAGCATCGAAACTATGAGGGCGTGAAAGAAGTAGCGAGGTGTGAGAAGGGCGACAGAGGAATACATATGGAGGAAGACAACAGGCAAAGGGGGGGCAGGAGATGAGATATGATGGGCTTTCTTTTAGTGAGAGACTGACATGGAGGGAATGGAACATGTGGCAGGTGGTAAGTGGATTATGAGATGGGGAAAGGACCACCCGAACTAAAGAGTGGATAAGGATAGATGACACACGGTAGCAGGGGAAAGGTGGCTCTGGAAAATGACATAACGGGAGAAGGGTCCACGCTGGATAAACATAGAGCAGCTGAGAAGGAAGGGATTATCCAAGCACCGTTGATCCGGGCGTGCTGATCTTGGCTGTCAGAAAGATGTGTGCCTAATTTCGGACCCCCCCCTCCGCTTAAAGGTAGAAAGGCAGGGGGGGTCCAAAATTTCCTTTATCACCATTGATCCAGGCACTCCGATCGGGACCATTGAAGAGATGCGCCCTCAATTCCAGACCCCCCCCCCCTCTGCTTAAAGGTAAAATGGCAGGGGGGGGTCCGGAATCCCATATGCACCGTCGATTCGGACGCGCGAAATGTTGTCGCTCAGACTTGCTTGTCGCTTACCACGGGCGCATTAGCATTCAAAACTTAGGATAAGTGGGTTTTTAACCCATACTTTCTCATTTTACCCCTTTACCATAAATATCGCTAACACCATCTACCAACATCCTCATGATGATGTCATAAGCCTCCTGGTGATGTCATGGGCCATCTAGAGCCAACGTCCCTCTAAAAGTGATTCAATCCCTCTAGGCCAAGCAGTGTCGGGGTGCCTTTGGTGGAATGTTCTCTCCTTCTCTGGTGCAAAGTCTATGATCGTAATCTTCCCTATATTTTCCCCCTAATGGGTCTCAACATCCATCTGGTGGGCTCTTCAGCCCCATGGAGGTCCGAAATGATCATCTCCCCATGTGTACCGGTCCAAATGGTACCTGTTCGTCGAGTATGGTCCTGCACATAAAAGGCTACACCCTCCAAGAGCTCATCAGTCACAGGGATCATAGAAATTTCAATCACATTTCATCATTAATATTATCAAACACATGCATAAAATTCTTAATACAACAATTAATAGTTCAAAGACATTACACAAGCCTGCAATACAAGTCTGGAGGAAAGGACAAGGGGTCCTATTGGGCTAGTGTCCAATGGAAAAGGAATGTTCCCGGAAGACACTTCATCCAAGCCATGTAAGTGGGTGATGTGGTCAGGGGATCTCCAAGCATGTGAGTGCAATGATGGCCAAGGATGTAAAGATGTTACCTATGGGTGCCTTTGTAGAAGGCGAGTTGTCCCTGTCATGGATGCATTTTTTCCAAGCCCATTCTTGCTTTTATTATTTCTATTTTTTTTATTCTTTTATTTTCTTTTTTGTTCAAGAGTTAATCAGGGGACACTACCTTCACATGGTGACTAGAACTGACAGCATTACCCAAAAGTACTTTCACAAATATGAGAAGGTTGGATCGTGATGAGACCCCCTTTCCCTTAGTTATGCAACCAAGAGTCACTGCCCTGGCATTGTAACCAGCTGGTGGCAATGTCATACTGCTAGGTACCCATGGACCTAATAGGCTAGCTCATGATGATACCCCTTATCCTTTGACTAGGTATTTTTTTATTATTTTTCCGGGTCCCTCTTGTTTCTTGCTAAGACGCCTTTTATTTCTTTCTCAGGGACCCTTAGGCGAACCATCTCAAGGTTTTATTCTTAGTCTTTTATATTTTACCATCTTACTTTTACCTTCTGGTAGTTTATCCCCTTCTTCCCACGAGGTAAGTTGCAGTCCTGAAAATAGGTCAACCCAATGCCCGAAAAAGGGGAATGGGATAAGTGAGTGGGGGGAAAGATGAAAAAGTGGTGCTATGATGGGAGCGAATGATGGAATTTCAAAAATCTCCCCAATGGAAAACCAAAACATACAGACACAATATTTCTAGGGCACTCTGTCAACCCCCCCAAACATGGTCAAGTGGGCAAGTGTAAGATCCAAGAAGTTGTTAGAAATAAAAGGAATCAGATGCATATATTCAAAGGTTTTAATGATCAAAAGTGACACATATCATGATACCTAGACCGATTACTTCATGTAGCAAGAACCATTTTTGATATAGGACCAAGCCGATGGTGATGGATGCCACTGCTTCTGACAAGATAAAGGTGATACAAGAAGAAAAGGTGGGCCCTCCAGGGCCATGCTCAGGTCAATCCTACTCTCGGTATTTCATGTCTAGGACATGTGATCCTCAAAACATGATCTCCTAGTTATCCCTGAGAAGTGGGGATAACAGAACCTAGAAGTGGGGATAACATAACCTACACATAATATATATAGCTAAAAAAAAATACACACATTTGCAGAGAGAATAGAAGAAAGAAAAAGAAGGAGAGAAAGAATGGAAGAATTATCATTAACCGTTATGAATAATGAATAATTTACACATGATATTCTCTGTATATCTCAATGAGTTCGATTTGAGGTGAACCAATGTTCCATAGTGGTGGTATAGAGTGATATGGACACACACCAGCAGTTAAGGGAGTGAACTTCCACGTATTCTAGTCTCTCAGGCAGTTACGCGAGTGAACGACCACCTAGTTGAGTTAACTAGTCAACTAGTCTTCAGTTAACTCACTGAATAGAGGGTAGTGAGGTGTTAAATCAGGGAATCAAGGCTAATGCTCCACTTTCGTGAAGATGCCAAGGCAAGGTCGAATTAGCATGGTGATGATCACAATGTTGCATGGTGATGATCCCAATGCAACATCTAAACTCAACTCAACTCGTCAAACTGAAGTTTCAACTGAAAGAGAATATTCTCCCCTAAAATATAGGAGACTGGATAATGACTAATTATGACTAATAAACAAGGAATAACTTTAGGAAAAATAAATCCTAGGTGTTTGTGAAGTAACTCCAACAAGATTCACCTGGATCTAGAACAAAACAGGACATGACGTGACACATTCCCTAAGTTAAAATCATTGATCTAAGTGTCAGAGAAGGAATTGATGACTTAAATTTGAGATCGCTTCCTTATATCTTTGTTGTTGCCACTTTGCTCCAGTGCTCTTATGAAACCAAATCTGCAATGACACAAACCAATCGAAGTGAGAGAAACTATGATAGATTCAATGAAAACTTAAACATATGATCAAGGAGTCATGTAATAAAATAAGAACAATTTTATGGGAAATAAACATGCCACTGTATTATATTGAATAAAATTAGAAGATACAACCAAAATTCCTTGATGTCGCAAGTTCCCTTTTAGTGGTCCTTCATTCCAACACACACATATACTTGCTCTGAGATTTGCATGGAGATGATCTTCAAAATCTTGATGGGAAAATGTAGACCTCAAGTATCAACTGAAATAATATTAGAATAGAAGATGGAAGAATGGGAATGTTTGACTCTTGTGTAGACAAAGGAGTACTTGTTGGTTACTCAAGTACAAGGAAAACATAGAAGTGTTACAATCTAAGATTGAACAAAGTTGTGGAAAGCATCAATGTAACAATTGATGAAACATGTGGACGAGAATCAAAGGAGAAGAAAATGAATCAGTGGAATATCCTTACGAAGAATAAGAAAAAGATGAAGAAGAAGTAGAAGAGTAAGATGTATAACATCAGATAGAAGTAGAAGAGAAAGTTCAACAAGTGCCTCCAAAGACACCTAGCAAACAAGTATAGAAGACTCATCCTTCAGATCAGATTATCGAAAGAAAATATGCAAGAGTTGAGACTAGAAGAAGAATCTGTTCACCAAAACAAATTCACCTATCACTCTTATCTACGATTGAACCAAACAATTTTGAAGAGGCCAACAATGATGAATTATGGAATAAGTCCAGGTATGAAGAACGCGATCAAATAGAGAAGAATGACACTTGGGAATTGGTTCCAAGACCAAAGAATAAGAATGTGATTGTCACAAAGTGGGTTTTCATAAATAAATAGAATGAATATGGACATGTTACAAAGAACAAATCTAGATTGGTATCTAAAGGATACACACAGGTTGAAGAAATCGATTTTGATGAGAGATTTTCCCCAGTTTCCAGAATGGAAGAATTAGATTGCTCTTAGCTTATGCATGCTCCAAGAATATCAAAGTGTATCATATGGACATGAAATCATCTTTTCTGAACGAGGAACTTGAAGAAGAAGTATACATTGAACAACCAAAAGGATTTTAGTTTTCAGAGAACAAAGATTATGTGTGCAAATTGAAGAAGGCCTTGGATGGTCTAAAACAAGATCCTAGAGCATGGTACTCTAGACTGGATAAATATCTACAGCAGGCAGGGTTCAGAAAAGGAAGTGCATACAAGAACCTCTACATCAAGGTAACTCGAGATGGTATTTTATTAATTGAAGTTAAGCTAGAAATTTGCAAAGGATATGAAGAATGAATTTGAAATGTTATTACTCAGAGAACTATCCTTCTTTCTGGTTCTTCAGATACATTAGAGCAACTAAGGAATTTTTATTTGTCAAACTAAGTATATCAGAGAAATGCTAAAGAGGTTCATAATGGAAGATTGGAAACCAATTACCACTCCTATGCAAACCAGTTGAAATTTGAGAAAAAATGATGATTCAAAGTCTACATATTAGAGGAAATACATGTCAATGATTGGTATCTTACTATATGTGACAACATCCAGAACATATGTAATGCAGGTAGTTGGATAGTTGGTACGATTTCAAGCAGCACCAAAGGAATAACATGTATTAGCAGTGAAGAGGATTTTCAGATATCTCAAAGGAACATAAGAGTTTGTATTATGGTATCCAAAATGGAAGGATCTATCACTTATTACCTACATAGATTCATATTGGGTAGATCGAAAAGGGAAGGATCTATCACTTATTACCTACATAGATTCATATTGGGTAGGTTGCATTGATGACCGACGAAGCACCAGTGGAGAAGCATTCTACTTGGGTTAGTGCTTAGTATCTTGGCTAAGAAAAAAACAATCATCAATATATTTATATATATCCAAAGCATAATATATTGCAACAACATGATGTTGTACATAGTTTCTATGGATGAAACAAACTCTGACAGAAAGACAGGTTGAGTATGATGAGCCCATTTCAATCTATTTTGATAATACAAGTGCCATGAATATCTCAAAGAACCTGATGATGCACTCCAAGACTAAGCACATTCAAATAAAGTACCACTTTCTACGGGAACAAGTTGTAGAGAAGAACATTAGAGTTGAATATGTTGGAACAAAATAACAAATAGAAGACATCTTTACAAAACCTCTTTCACAAGAATCCTTTGAGTATCTTCTCCAGAGACTCAGAGTAATTTCTACTCCAAAATGAATTCTTTTGAATATATATCTTATATGTTTTAGAATTACATGAGGAAGCTCAATAAAGAGGACATTTCAAGTTGAGAGATCAATTTCAAGAAGAGTTCAGTTAGGGGAAGTATCCTCAAGGATAGTTTAGTCATGGGGAGCATCCTTGAATGGAAAGATACATTTTCCATTGATGACAAAGGGGAAGAGATTTATCAGATGCTAAGGTAAACACTTGGAGAAAGAGCATAGATGCATGTTTCTATGGGGAGCGATGGTCACAAGGGGAGTATCAGTGATATTAAATCAGTATTGCAGCAGAGTGTTTCCATCAATGCCAAAGGGGGAGATTGTTGATTATTTTGGTTGGTTTTCATTGATGTCAACCCTTGAATAAAGTCCGGTAGTGAATTCTAGTAGCACAAAGGTTTGGGTAATGGACCCAAGTTTGTTTGATTTTAAAAAATTTGAATTAGGTTGATGGATAGTTGGTATGGATTGTTGTTTGTCATTGATGTCATCTATTGGAGAGTGATATTGTAGATTGATGTCAACCCTTAGTGATTGATGGAAACCCTTGGAGAAAGTACGGTAGAAAATTATGGTAGCATAAAGGTTTGGGCAATGAA
>JZKD02S2126172.1:384356-420889 GCA_000966675.3 Picea glauca
AACCCCCCTTAACCCAAACAAATGCTCAGAGAGATTATGTAATTTGACAAGTTAGGTTTGGAGAAGGTCTCAGGATGTCCTATTGGAGTAACCTCTCTTGATTTTGAGGTGTTTCTCGGGTGAGATATAGTCCCAGTCATGTATCAGGTGGCATGGGTTAAATATTTGGGCATGGGATGCATGTGATAACATGGAAATTTAGAGTCTTACTTGTGGGTTCTTTTATGGAGGGAGAGTTGCAGCGTGTCACAAATGCAATTGTTCCCTATCCGATTCATTGTTACCTCCTATGTTTTTACTTTACACATCTTTCTGCTTCTTATTCTCTATGCTCTCTTGATTGATTATGCTTCTAATGTTACAGTGATACAAGTGAGGGTGTCTATATCCGGTTTCCCTCCGGCTCCTAAAACTGTCTAATCTAAGAATTCAAAGCTACCTACTTACATTTACTAGCATAAATGCCTCTTAGTCCTTCAGATGAGAGCAGGATGCTCAAGGTCTGATCACAATATACAAGTACGCCTTTTCTTAATTGTCTCACTTAAGTTTGGTGTGTCCAACTTCAAAACAACTTAAACTCTTTTGATCATGTGCCAAAATGCATTGGTGTTGTCCCACACTCGCTTGCTGTTGGCGATGCTCCTGCATCATACTCCCTCGCTTGAAAATTTTCATGGGCTCCTATCCATGAGCTCTCGCATGGTCTGTCCATGCTTCTGGATCTCTTCTTCATTCTCCTAGTTGGCATATTCAACTAGATGTCCCTTCCACTTGACCAAGTATTCAAAATATTCCTTTCTTCTGGTCTTCTTGCTAACCCTTTTTTCCAGTATGCTTTCCATCTGTGGCTTCTCTGCAACTAGCATCTGTTTTGTCCACTGAACCTTTGGTTTCTCACTACTTGCTTCTACTTCCTTAGCTTTGTAAGGGTATAAATCTGAGATGTTGAATATCGGAGAAATTTCGATCCCATCAGGTAATTCAATCTCATAAGCATTTGCCCCAAATTTCTTCAAGACCTTACATGGTCCGATGTTCTTCATCTTCAGTTTATTATATGTCCTCTTAGGGAACCTTTCCTTTCTTAGATGTGCCAGAATAAAATCACCAACCTCAAATTTAAGTTGTCTCCTATGTTGATCTGCTCTGCACTTATACTCTTGTCTCGAGTTCTGCAATCGCTCCTTCACCTAGCTGTGAAGTTCCTTCATTACTTCGACAAAATCTTCTGCACTAGAACTTCTTATCTCATCCCATTCTGAATCCCTCAGTTCAGATACTCCTCTTGTTTGCATCTCGTAAACAATCTGGAATGGACTCTGCCCTATGCTTCTGTTGATTGAATCATTATATGCAAATTTCACCTGTGGAAAAATATTGTCCCACTGACTGTGGTGTTCTGTCACCAAGATCCTCAACAAGTCTACCAAACTTCTATTCACAACTTCTGTCTATCCATCCATCTGAGGATGACAAGCTAAAGTGAACGACAATTTCATTCCTAGATTTTTCCATAAGGCTCTCTAGAAGTGTCCCACGAACCTGGTGTCTCGATCCAAAACTATGCTCCTTGGTAAGCCATGAATTCCAATGACTTCTTTGAAAAATAGATTCACAATGTGAGTTGCGTCACTGGTTTTATGACATGGTATGAAGTGTGCCATTTTAGAAAATTTGTCTACCACTAAAAATATTGAGTCAAACCCTCTTTGTGTTCTCGGCAGCCCCAATATGAAGTCTATGCTGACTACATCCCACGACCTCTCAGGTATGGGTAACGGTTGATATAAGCCTGCATTCTGCCTCTTTCCTTTTGAATACTGACAAATTCCTCATTTGTCCATGAATCTTTTGACCTCTGTTCTCATTCCTGGCCAAAAATATGACTCATTTGTCTTTGAGAACGTCTTGTCATGACCGAAATGTCCAACCAATCCTCCATTGTGATTCTCCTTCAACAGATTCTCCCTCATGGAGCATTTTGGAAGAAAAAGTTGATTACCCTTAAACAATAATCCTTCCTGGATCATGTATTATGTCCATTGACCTCTGTCCCTGAGAATTGGATTCTTATCTGCCTCATATGCCTCCTTAAAATATGGATCATCTCTGTACATGTCCCTGAGATCATCAAAACCCAGTGTTTTGATTCTGAACTCCTGCAACAACAAACATTTCCTACTCAAAGCATCAACAACTTTGTTAGCATTTCCAGAAATATGCTTAATTACAAAAGTAAAATTCTACATGTATTCAACCCATTTAACATGTCTTTGATTCAACTTCTCCTGTTGAGTCACAAATTGCAAAGCATGATTGTCACTGTATAAGACAAACTCCTTAGGGATTAAGTAATGCCTCCATTTCTTCAATGCATGGATAATAACATAGAATTCATTGTCATACGTGGAGTATTTCACTTTCGCTTCATTCAACTTCTTGCTGAAGTATGCTATCGGCCTATTTTCTTGGCTCAAGATTGCCCCTATTGCAAATCCACTTACATCACATTTTACTTGAAATGTCTTTTTGAAATCTGGCAACACCAAAATTGGTTGTTCCGTGATTTTCTTCTTGAACAAATTGAATTTTTTCTCAGCCTCTTCTGTCCAATGACAAGACTTTTGTCTCTTCTTTACTGTGTCCATCATCGGTGTGCTAATTCCACTGAAATTCCTGATGAACTTCTTGTAGAAACTAGCCAATCCATGAAAAATTCAAACCTTAAATATATTCTTCGGTGATGGCCAATTCTTAATTACCTCCACCTTATCTAGATCCATCCTCAATTTATGTACAGAAATAACAAAACGCAAATAAATGAGCTCTATCTTCATGAATGAGGATTTCTTCATGTTTATCAACAACTTCTCTTGCTATAGCCTCTTCATCACTGTAGCCAAATGTTTCAGATGCTCTGCCTCTGTTTTACTGAAAATCAATATGTCATCAAGATACACAATGACAAATTCATCAACCTCATGAAAGTGCTCAGTGCATTTGTTAGGCCAAAACAACATGACAAGACATTCATACAACCCTTCATTGGTCTTGAAGACTGTCTTCCATTCATCACCTTCTCTCATACGAATCTGGTGATATCCACTTTTCAAATCAATCTTTGAAAAAAAGTTGGCCCCACTCAAGAAATCCATCAAATCATCCATTCTTGGTAATGGAAATCTATACCTGATGGTAATCTTGTTAATTTCCCTTGAGTCTATACACATCCTCCAGGCTCCATCTTTCTTCGGACTGAGTACTGTCGGAACAACACATGGACTCAATATTTCTCTAACCAATCCTTTGTTCATTAAATACTGGACCTGTCTTTTGACCTCTTCATTTTCCTATGGCGTCAATTTGTACGCTTCTTTGTTTGGTAAACTAGCTCCAAGTATGAGATCAATATGATGACTCACACTTCTGATCGATGGCAACGAATGAGGTAGTTCATCCACTACTATGTTAGCAAACTCTTCCAGCCATGTCTGACGCGCCTCTGGTAAATCATCTTCCCTTGTACTGGTTAAAAAAAAATTAGGCTTCCTGACCTCAATGAATTGTGGTTCCTCCTTCTTCTTAACCTCTGTAAGAAGTTCCTTCCCACTCATGAGAAGTAGAATGTTGCTTACTTCAGGTTTTAGTTCTTTGTCCTTAATCGACAACAACATGTGAGTCATCCCATTCTTCTCTAGGGTGCATGTGTTCTTCCTCCCATCATGAATCACATTTCTGTCATATTTCCACAGTCTACCCAACAATAGATGACAAACATCCATGGGAATGACATCACAGAGTATTTCATCTTTATACCCTTCTATTTTAAACTCAACTAAACATTGTTTAGTGACATTTACCTGATGCCCTTTTTGTAGTCATGAAACTCTGTATGGGCTCAGATGTTCAATAGTCTCCAGCTCCAGTTTTTCTACCATCTCTATAGAAACGACATTATCTGTGCTACCATTGTCCACAATGACTTTGCATACCCTATCCTTGGTTTTGCAAGCAGTCTGAAAAAGACTGTTCCTTTGGACTGGATTCTCCACCTCCTTCTCTAGCATTAAGAGAAATTTTCGCATCATCATCGATCCTCCACCTTCAACATCTTCTACCTCAACATTCCTTCTTTGAGCTTCTGCAATGTGTGGTTTGTTAATGTTCTTCAAGATCCATGGAATGAGAGCCCAGCTGAGACTATTGGAATATTTGGTCCATATGTGGGACATGGACCAACAAGTATTTCATGTGGGTGTTCATGTTATTTTCTTGGACATTGAAGACATTTACTTCTTGACGGGGATATCCCATTGTGGGGTGCAAGTGACATTAACAAGAGTTCGAGGTGGTGGTTTACCATTGAGTGAATACATCATATGTTATTGTGAACTTGAGTTCGAGCGGTGCAAGGGTAAAGTGGCTATCAGAGCGGTTCGTGATCTGACGCTCAGAACCATTATTTTCACCATTTCACGGATGGCAGGGAGTGCTTCTCCACACATGGCTCTATAGATCTTCTTCCATGTTGACGGGCGAAATTGACCGTCCGTCAATTGGGAGAGTGGAACCGGTCCGGGGTTGTCTAAATAACCCAAGCCGTTTGGAATGGACCACCCTGACAAGTTTAACGGCTCCGTTGGCCGCTCTAAGGTATTTCAAGAAAACCAAAGAGAGAATTGATCTGAGCTAAGTAATCTAACTAAATTAAATAAAAAAAACTAAACTATAACTAAATACAAGAAACTAACTTAAATAAAGGAAACTAGAAACTAATAAAACAAAGAAAAGGAACTAATATACTAATATAAACTATTCTAACTATTCTATACAATCCACTAATTACTATTATAATAACTGAAATCAACTATCTAATTATCAGCTACAATATTTCTTATTCACAAATGTACACTATGAACAACCTACAGATTTGATTAAAACCTGCAAAACTCATGTATATTCTGCCCTAAGACAGCCAAGAATCTCTTTTTTGATTTTTATATTTTATGAAAAAGAAATAAAAACTACTGAAATTAAACAATCTAATATATTTACTGAAATTAAACAATCTAATATATTTACTGAAATTAAACAATCTAATATAAATCTAATTAAGATGATATCTAAATTAAACTACTTAATCAAAACAGTAAACAACAAAGTAATTGACCTGGAAACGCTCCAAGTCTGCCCTGTGTAAGATGACTTCTTAAGCTGGTCGGAGGAAGAAATTCACACTGTTTAGTCCTTAAGCTTTTTGTAAACAATCAGCTATACTACTTCTTGAAGTGTTTTACAGGAAAAACAAGACATAAAAGAGATTATAACAATCTTATGATTATAAATTCCTGCAATAAGGGAAACCTGTTATGCAAGGACTTATATATAACAATTCAATCTATGAAGAAGACAAAGCTATCATTCACAAACTAAATTAACCATTGTTATGTCTTTTATATATCTGGAAGAAACAAGATATAGATGACAGTAATCAATATTATATCATTTTCATTTGATTTAGATAGATAAAGTAGTCGTAAACCATAAGCAAAATGATATACGAAACTTGAAACAAAATGTTGATATATTGAGAAGCTAAAGCTATGACAAAACATCAATTCTGCTCCAGTTTGCATTAGAATTCCATATCCTTGTTCTCCCACGAATGAGGATGATGATTATTAAAAAAATCATAAGTATTTATAAGTCTGTCCACAAGGTAAAGTTTCCTTGTGGATAATATCAAAATGAATTACATAATCTGGAAAAATCCCCAAAATCTTCTAAACTAAGCAAATAAAATGCAAGTGAAATCTGTGAAACATCCCCTAACTTCTCAACAACTCAGTTGCAAATTCGAATTTACCTGCAATAGCACACAAATATCCAATTAGAAATATATTTCATTAAGAAAATAATAAAAAAATTGATTCTACAGACTCAGCTACAGAATCATCTGATTCTGTAGCTAGTCTAAAATAGCATATGGAATCAGATAGCAATAAAATAAAATCTGAAAAGAAATCAAATCCAATTTAATTTTCTTTTCATCATAAAAAACGAATTACTAATGATTCAATTGAAATTATCATTCAAAACAACCAATATCAGAATGAATGCAATCGAAACAGAGTAAAGAATACTCTGTTTTCAGTTACCATAAAACATGGTCAAATCATAACAGGACTGCTTCTTATCAAATAAAATCAATGGTAAATCATATCATATACGATACGATTTAATTGAACACAATCTTAATTGATACAATCATAATTGAACGTAATCGAAATTGATGTGTTACTGTTGTATAAGATTCATATCATTTTGATCAATATGCCAATAAGGAAAGGTTGTTACGATCATTGCCAAACGTTCAAAACAGCATCAACTTCACCATAGATCCGAATCATTGAGCGTTTACATAATCAATCAGATAGAATCACATAATGATTGGAGACATCAACAACAGTGATAACCATAAACTAAGCGATAATCAAATCAAGTTGTGACTGAGTCAAAAATCGAAACACATCGTAATTCTGGGCATGATCATTTTTATCCAACAAATCAAATTTTAAACAATACATTCGCTGCAATATGAACCTAGCTGAGAACATGGTCAAACCATATCATGCGAATCGAATAGTTGGATACAATAGTTATGACTCACATCTTATTCGCAAATTGGTTACACCTTAACAGGATGGAATTCGAATTAGTTAAAAGGCATAAAATCACACAGTTAAACATAATTTCCAGCCATACCATCTAGAACATCACCAATTCGAATCAAATATTGACTGTGTTTGAAAGTTAAATAACAAAAAGAACTGTGTTTAGACTGAGTATTCAATTGAAACTAAATTAAAACAATCGAATCTATCTTATGATTGATCGAACCAAAACCAAATCCAATCAAAGCTAATTCGGGAATTCGATTAATCAAAACAAACTTATATACAATAATGCATGCTTATTAACAATTTCAAATTAACATTGTACACAGAGCTGTGAATTCATCATATAAACAAATGATAATCATACCAGTATGAATGTTCAGACTATGTCAGCTTCGAGTTTACAACCGCTCTAGCAGACTCAACATTTTTGAACAAAATCGAACTAGTCGTTCGTTGCTTTTTATTAGTAGATGGCATCTTTGTATTCTGACTGGTGAGTTTTTCCACCTGGTCTTCCAGAGCATGAATTTTGGATTGAAACATAGGCACATCTAGGTAGTATATTTCCAACCATAAGTCACATTGATTGCATGGTGAAACAGTTGGTTGAGCAGGAGAGGGTTTCGACGAGTCACCGAGGGTTTCACGAGGCATTTCAATGCCAGGGAAATTGGGATCATCCCGCAAACAAGGTGGTAGGTTTTTGACAAAGTCATAAGGAGGTTTGTCACATAGACCTTTTGAGTAGGGATACTCAGCTACAAGGAATCATTCAATCTCTGAATCAGAATACTCGCTGACCACGATAGGCTCAGGGTTAACAGAGGGTTTCAGTTTATTTCTCGCCATGCGAGAGATTAACAAGGCGTTTTTCTTGCCTTTAGAATTCGTATTATATTTATCTTTAGGATTTTTGGATGTGGGCTTAACAATTTCGACCTGTTTGGTCACAGACATGGGCAAGTTCATAGGTGAGTCGGGTAGAGGTTTGGGTAGCAAAACATTGTAAGGCACAGGGGGGGGGGGCTTGCTTTCGCCCACCATAGGTTTATCAACCTGTGGTGGACTTGAGTCCTCAAAACCATTACGACTGAGAAAATCAACCCAACTATCACGACGTAACCCCATTTCATAAACCACAATCATTTTAATCAACCCAAAATGGAAGAGGCTGATATCGGCCTGGCTGCGCTTGTACCTTTTCGCCATCTTAAACAGACTTCTATGAAGGTAGTGAGGCACATTGAGTTCAAAACCCATAAAAACCATCAATAGATGAAGGTGAAACAAGAAAACGAACCCGTACCTGCCCTCGCAAGTAATGAATTGCTTGATTATCATTAGCAGGTCATGCCATCGTTGTTTTAACATATTTGTAGGCCATCCTTTGTCGCAGGAGTTCACCATTCGAGATTGGAAAAGAAATGTCCACGGGACATCTTCCAATTTACAATTTTTAGACCACTTATGTCCTGTAGCAGGAAGACTAGTTGCCAAGCTAAGAAATTGCTCATTAATTTCAAGTTGCACATCCCCAACCTTGGCTCGGCAGCCATCGAAGGTTAGTGCAAATTGTCGAGCCACGCTAGGGTTATAACCATTGAATTTTCTTATGAACAGGAGCCATCCGAACTTCTCCAGGTCGCTATAAGCGCCATCGAATATTAGCAATGCTTGGAAACCATTGGGCTCGGCTCTTATGACTGGAGCCATGGCTTGTGTGCATAGTAGGGTTTGAATCAAACAGTACAAAATGCAGGAGCAAAAATCGATAGGGCTTAACAACTGCAAGTGCTCAAAGGGGAATGAATCAATGTAATGCGTGCGGAGTTGGTGGGATTACCACTGCCATGCAGTGTATTAATTTCTGAGTACAGAGTTGTTCCATCAATAATCATAATGTTTAAAACATATTAATCGGCCAACCGAAATCGGTGAATAACCATATCAATGTGCCATTGCATAACGAAGACCATATGTTAAATTAATGCTTCAAGTGTATAGTTCAATCCAACATGAAATCCAAAAGTTTCACCAACGTGTCAGGTGTAAAATATTGCCATTCAAATATGAAATCAAATTGATATGTGACCCATGCGTTTTTTAGCATAATCAAAGTTTATAAACATTGCAACCAATGACTTTATGAAATCGATAAGTTAAGAAGTTATGATAGTAAGCATCACATTATATAAAACAAGATCAACCATGACCCTTATGAAATCGAAATATAACCCATAACTTAAAATGTTCAATGCCAAAGAAATCAAGTTGCACAATCAAAGTAAATGGACATAGTTTGAAAATCATTCCAGCCATTTAATAGCAGACCAAAGGTAAGTGCCAATCAGGATATCAAATAAGCAGATCATGATAGTCCAAATAATGATGGAGGAGTTTTCACGCTTTCAGTCGTGAAAAATAAATCGAAATCAAATTGCAAATGTCACTTGAAATGAAAATATCGTCTATTTGCAAGATGCGACAAAAATTTGGAGTTCAAGAGGCATAGGTGTAGGCATCTTTTTAGGGCAATTGAAAAAATTTAATTGGCTGCCAACAATGGAGACACACTGGGAGAAACAGTTATCTCTGTTAAAAGAAACAAATTCAGATTAGGACAGCAAAGAAAAACTCAACTCAAAAACAACAACCAGAAAATCGTACAAACATCATACATCGTACAAAAATCGTACAAACTCAGCGATGTTTTAAAAGACGTAAACCAATAACAGTCTTACGATCAACGAGTCATGATTTTTATGATAAAATCTTCAATACTGTTGGCATGGCCACTGCTGCCAGCAGGCGTCCATAGCCTCGACAAAGTTGCCATTTAACCCACTCGGACGTCTGTATCCTATCAAGAAGTTCTAGATTAGAATAAAGGACTTTAAAAGAGGTTTCTTATCTTTTTCAGATTTTCATTTACTCGACATTGATTCGCTGCCAGCGGGCCTGTTCAGTACCTCGACGAAGTTGTCTTGGCACCATGCTTTCATTTACCCACTGCCAGTGGACCTGTTCAGTATCCCGGTGGGTTTACAAACACTTCCCATAGCTCTTATTAATATTTTTATTTTGTTTTTCTTTTATATATAGCTAAGCGGGGTGACGCTGAAAAATCTTGATATTTTATCATATTTTTTTAGACCTCATCATAATTTTTTAGTACTATCCTTTATTCAGCTCCAGAAATGTTTTATTTCTAAAACAACTTGTTGTGACGGGGAGACATCTTTTTTGAGTCATTCCTTTACGGAAAAGGGACAGCGTAAAAATATAAAGATGATCATGACAAACTTCACTCAGAGATTGAAATTAGTAAACTTCTTTCAAACAACATTTTCCAATATCATTTTCAGAAACATATCACTGATGTTCATGCAATCTTTCAGAAGTTATTTCAGCAAAGAAATTTCCTTATGGTCTTTGTCTGAATGGCTCAGCGCACAGGCATGCATATGTTTCAAAACACACAAAAATGATCATTCAAATCAAAACCAAAAACAAAGATAAAACAAAAGGAAATATTTACATAATATACAAGGATCAAAATCAAGCAAAGTATCTTTTCAGGGCTTGGCCATTCACCGGATAGGTTTCAAGTTGCCCTTCAAGATTATGTAAATGAAAGGAACTAGGACCCAACGTTTCAGCAATCAAAAATGGCCCAAGCCACAAATTTTGAAATTTAGTGTGTTCACCCTTCCCTTCATGTGGTTTGTCCCACTTTAAGACGAGATCGCCTACTTCAAAATTTCTATCAAAAGCAGAATTAGAATTGAACCAACTTTTAATTAGTTGTTGATGTTGATCTAGTTTACGCTTGGCTTGGGTTCTTACTTCTTCTAACTTCATCAAAGCATTAATACGGCTTTCTAAAGGGGGACATTCTTCTTCTTGAACTTTTTGTGACAATTGGAGTGAAGGAAGAAGAATGTGAGGTGGCAGAATGGCTTCTCTGCCATAAACGAGAAAAAAAGGGGAATTACCTATAGCAGCCTTGGGTGTTACTCTATCATCCCACAATGCATTAAGCAGTGCGTTGTGCCAGTTCTTGTGATTTTCAGCCACGGTTCTCTTGATAATATTGATCAAGTTCTTGTTGGTTGATTCTGCTAAGCCGTTACCCTGGTGGTAGTAACTAGCAGAATACTTAAGCTTTATTCCTTTCTCTAAGGCAAAGTCACTCATCTCAAGAGAAGAAAAGTATGAAGCATTATCAAAGACTAGACAATCAGGGATGCCCAAACGGGTGATGATATTCGAGTTAAGAAAAGCGATCGCATGACTTGTGTTAACAGTTCTTAGCACGACGACTTCAGACCATCGAGTAAAGTAATCAGTGGCTGTCACAATATACTTGTGCTATTGTGAGGATGGAGGGTTAATAGGACCAATGATATCAAGGCCCCATTGCTGGAAAGGAGAATCGACTGAAACAGGTTGCAAGGGGAAGGCTGGTTTTTGCAATCGCCCTGACGCTTTCTGACAAATGATACATTTACGGCATAAGGCGTGGGCGTCTCTAAATAGTGTTGGCCAGTAATAACCGGCTCTTAAAACCTTATGAGAAGTGGTATCGCCACCGAAGTGACCACCAGCTTCTCCTGCATGCAACTCAAACAATACTTTTTCTGCTTCATCCTTTTCCAGACAATGCATCAGTACGCCATCAAAATTCTGATGAAATAATATACCATTAACTAGATGAAAGGAGGCGGACTTTAGTCTCAACGCTCTTTTCTTGGCAGGGTCAAGGTGACGAGGTGCTGATCCATGTTCAAGATAAAATATAATATCGTCATACCAAGGACTTACGAAGTTTTGTGTACAACAAATCAAACTCTGATCGTGTTGTTCTAGGTCTGACGTATCACTATCTTCTTGGTGTTTAGTTTCTGAATCAACTACCAACTTACGCAACCCTTGGCCTCTCACGATATGAGCTGGAGTGATTTCTAAGTCATACTCCTGCAAGGAGGTGACCCAGTTGGCTCTTTTCTCTCCTAACTCCTTTTTCACTAACAAGTTCCTAACGACAGGGTAGGGGACAATGACCTTGGTCCTTGACTTCAAAAGATAGGACCGGAAATGCTTAACTTCCTTGAAGACAACGTAAGCTTGCCGATCGACTACTGGGTAGTTAAGTTCAACACCTTTGAAAGCAGATCTCATAAAGGCGATGGGTACTTCGTTGTTCTCGACATTCTTCTGAGTTAGGACCGCGGAATAGGAACATTCAGAGGAGAAAGTATAGAGTGTAAAATATTGAGAGAAATCAGGGCTCATGAGAGACAGTGCTTCAATTATGGCCTTCTTTATATCGTTAAAATATTGGTTTTTAGTGGGTCCCCAACGATATTGGGAGTCTTTCTTAATCAGGTTCTGGAAACACCTGACCATTTCGGAGAAACTGGGGACAAATCTTCTCACGAAATTAATCTGGCCTAGGAAGGACTGCATGGATTTTTTAGAGGTAGGTGGGGGAAGTTTAGCGAAGGATTGGGTCCTCTCGGGGTCAATAATCATTCCATCACTAGACACAATGAATCCTAGTAATTTACCTTGTTCTACTGCAAAGATGGACTTCTTGGGGTTCAAGGAGATGCCATATTTACGACATCATAGAAGAACGGCTCGTAAGTGAGCTAGATGATCATCTTTGTTTTGGAATAATCAGTCACATCATCTAAGTAGAATAATATGGAGTGATTGATCAAGCCTCTAAAAACAATGTCCATTTCTCTCTGAAAGGTAGCACCGATGTTAATCAATCCAAAGGGCATTTTGCGATAAGCATAAGTGCCCCACGTGGTACGTAAGGTAGTTTTCAGTTGGTCTGACGGAGACATCAAGACTTGGTTGTATCCAGAGAAACCACATAGTAAAGATAGCCTCTCGGAACCATAAAATTGTTGAAGAATCTGCTCCATGGGAGGGACAGGATAATTATCTTTATCAGATGCTTTGTTGAGGTTTCAGAAATCGACACAAAGTCGAATTTCCCTGTTTTTCTTTCTCACTGGTATGAGGTTGGACACCCATTGAGTGTGTCTAACAGGAAAAATTATTTTAGCACTTAGGTGTTTATTCAATTCTTTTTGTACGGTCAGTTCTAGTTTAGGATGCATTTTCCTCATTTTTTGTTGGAAGGGTAAGGTTTGGGGCTTCATTGGGATGACATGTTGTATGATGTTAGGATCGAATGTCTTAAGATCATCATAAGTCCATGCAAAGACATACTTGAATTCTTTAAATAATTTAACAAAAGAATCTTTTTCTTGTTTAGAACATCCCAAGCCTAGGTTAATACACTGAGGATTTTCACTAGTCCCTAAGTTGACTTTTTCATAAGACAATGAGGAATTGTTGGTTTTACAATTGACCGTCTTTTTTAATTTGTCTTCAAAATCATAAAAATTTTCTAGTCTAACAACAGATTTGGGTAAGGAATTTACCATGTCCGATAGAGCTTCAGGAGATTTCGGATTAGGTATTACCGTAAAGTCATGCAAATTGTCATCGTGTGTTTGTTCATCTATCACAACATCTTGAAAGGTTTCCTCCATGTGCAGAAAGTTAATGATCTGCTGATCATCATCAAACACTCTCTAGTTCGTGATATTGTTAGGAACAGATGGTTGAAACAATAGCTCAATAGAGAATGCGTTTGGAGACAAGCCTTTTGCAGGAAGAAGTTTAGAAGCAACATTAGCGAGTAGATCTGCTTCGATATTATTTGATCTAGGAATGGAATTTATATTAAAAGAAGAAAATTTGTTTATTAAACTCCATACCTCAGACTGGTAACATTTGAGATGTGGGGTAAGACAATGTATAGAATTTCTCACCTGCCTGACCACTATCTCAGAATCGCCGAATACAGTTAGATTTTGAATGTGCATGTCTAAGGATTTTCTGAGACCTTGTAATAAAGCCTCATATTCTACAATATTGTTAGTACATTCAAATTCTAGCCTACAAGCCAATAATGTTTTGTTACCTGTCGGATCAATAATGATGCAGCCTGCATCAGCTCCTTCTTTAGAATTGGAACCATCGAAGTATAAAGACCAAATTTGATTTTCATCGGGCTCACCGGACTGTTGGATAGAAGCTGTCGGTTGCGTACATGCTAGGATCTTGGATTGCTGTTGTGGATTGTTGATAGGTGAAACTTCAGCCATGAAATTTCTGAAGTAGGTGTCCATCCCTTGGACCTCAGGTGAATCCGTCGGAGGCATATATGGTTCATTAGGGTCATTCAAGTCTGTTACCGTGAACTTGAGGTAACGCTCACGATTCACCCTGATCTTGTTGGGCTTACCGTTTTCTGGAAGCCATAAGTGCGACCAGTCCATTGCGAAGTAACCATGTAGCTGCTCCGACCAGTCCCTACTCAAAAACATACCATACACTTCTGGAATATCCACCACAATTATATCAATAACCTGATGAACCTTTGGGTTAGACGATAATCTGATTAATACATTTTTCAGGTCGCCTATAACTTTAACATCTATTCGATCAAGCTGTATGATTTTAAAAGAAGATGGTTCTACTTCGGCGTTAATATTTTGGCAGACTGACCAAGGCATCACATTTGACGATGCTCTTGAGTCAACCATACAATTATGCACATTTCTGTTGAAAATTTTGAAAGTTAAAAGAAAAAGAGGAACATTCTTGCGGTTGTATCTTGTGGTTTCTTACTCACATTTTCTAATGCTACTTTATCTACATTATTCGCATTATTTACATTATTTACATTATTTACATTATTTATAGGAGGTACAAGAAGGCTTCCTTTATCTTGAGGATCGAGATTATTTTTTGTGGAAGTCTTCTGTGGAAATTTTCTTTGCACAACCTTATTACCATTTGAATTACCATTCTTGCCATTGTCTAAAATATTTTGCAACATCTTTTGTAACAAAAATGGAAATTTCAACAAATCATAAATAGAAATGTTAGCCCGTAATTTCTTAAGATCTTCAACAACATCATAATCTAATTTAGGGCTAGCATTACTCTGTTTAGTTTCTACTGATTTAGATGGCTTTGGAAGTGAAGTTGTAGTGTTCTCGACAGGAGGTTTGTTTGCGGTCTTGCTCCTAGTGTTGTAAGGGTGCACAGTCTCGAAGTTAGCTTGAAAGATACTATCCAAGAAGTGTCCAAAGATATTAGGAGAAGATTCTTCTTCTTGGGATGTTTCCTGCTTGAATTCCTTTTAAGGGATGTTAGGAGGCATCAAGTCATCTTGGGCTCCTAGAATTGTCTGGAGTGCGTATTGCAAACTTTCTAGGTTCAAGCCTTCAGGATTTGGATTAGGCCGGTTTGGGGGAAAAGGATTTTGGAAAGGGGGTTTGTAGGGCCCTTTACTCGATGAGGCTTCTTCAGTCGACCTTTTTAAATCTATAACTTGATTAGATAGTTTTTGTACAACTTTGGTTAAATTTTCCAAATCAGAGTTTTCAGGTTGTGTTTTGTTCTGTGTAGGTCTGGGAAGAATTTCAATCTTCTTCTTGGAAGAAGAAATAGTCTCAGTTTTTTTGCTAAAAGAATCTTTAAGACTAAGAATGTCTTTTTCAATTTGCGTAGCCTCTTCAAAGGATTCTAACAACGTGGCCTTTTTAGATCTTTTCACCCAAATAGCTATGCTTTGATGTAGAGATTTAGTGTAGTAAGCTATTACTAGACCTTCAGCAGGCATAGAGTCTATAGGGATTCTATTCTTAAGTGTTAAAAATCTTTGATTAAAATATTTAACTTTTTCTTTTGCATTCATTTTTAAATTTGAAAGATCCATGACTAAGACTTCAGGAGGTTTTCCATCTCCGAATTTTTCCAAAAAGAAAGACTCAAAATTTTCCCACGACACTATAGTATGAGGCTGTTGGGCAAAGTACCAAGTGGATGCATTACCCTCAAAGGTTTAAGGGAACAACCTACAGACAACATCTTCATGTTCAACATTACGAAGTCTGATGGCTAACATAATTTTTTTTATATGATCTTCAGCTATCTGTTTTGAATCGGGATCAAACTTAGAAAGCCATTTCTCTGGGTGCTTAGGTAAAGGGTGCTGGTCTCCAGGTACAGCTACAACATCCTGGTCCAACCAAGGTCTAGCAGGGTTGTTCTGATTTTCCATTGGGGTATTGGGTGTAGAAGGCTGAGAAGGTGGATTGCCTTCGTCAGAAGAGGAATCTCCCCCAGAAGAAGAAGGAGATGAGGGAGGTGGTGAAGGAGGTATCCCAGATCCTCCTGCAGCAGGATTTGTGTTTGGATCTGTGGGATTCACAGTGAGGTCTATGTCACCTAACTATTCTCTGATATCAGAGAAGTCTAAAGGTTGACCCCATGGGTGGTTTGGTCGCCTAAGACTTGCTAAGGCACTATGTGTTCTGATAAGAGATTGACGAACGATCTCTTGAAAATCACCACCTGTAGGATTAGGGTTTGCTTGCTCAACTGTGATCTGTGGATCTTCGGTTGAAGTAGTTGCTGTTTGAGGGGGGATATTATCTTGTGAACGACTTCTAGTCACTATGGGAGTGCGATTAGGTGGGGGAGGAGTCTTGCGACCACCTCGTGCCATTAATTAAGTTCAGGCCCTCCTTCTAGCGCCATTTGTTGACGGGTGGAATTGATCGTCCATCAACTGGAAGAGTGGAACCGGTCCGGGGTTGTCTAAATAACCCAAGACGTTTGGAATGGACCACTCTGACGAGTTTAACGGCTCCGTTGGCCGCTCTAAGGTATTTCAATAAAACCAAAGAGAGAATTGATCTGAGCTAAGTAATCTAACTAAAGTAAATAAAACAAACTAAACTATAACTAAATACAAGAAACTAACTAAAATAAAGGAAACTAGAAACTAATAAAACAAAGAAAATGAACTAATATACTAATATAAACTATTCTAACTATTCTATACAATCCACTAATTACTATTATAATAACTCAAATCAACTATCTAATTATCAACTACAATATTTCTTATTCACAAATGTACACTATGAACAACCTACATATTTGATTAAAACCTGCAAAACTCATGTATATTCTGCCCTAAGACAGCCAAGAATCTCTTTTTTGATTTTTATATTTTATGAAAAACAAATAAAAAATACTGAAATTAAACAATCTAATATATTTACTGAAATTAAACAATCTAATATATTTACTGAAATCAAACAATCTAATATAAATCTAATTAAGATTATATCTAAATTAAACTACTTAATCAAAACAATAAACAACAAACTAATTGACCTGGAAACGCTCCAAGTCTGCCCTGTGTAAGATGACTTCTTAAGCTGGTCGGAGGAAGAAATTCACACCGTTTAGTCCTTAAGATTTTCGTAAATGATCAGCTATACTGCTTCTTGAAGTGTTTTACAGGACAAACAAGACATAAAACAGATTATAACAATCTTATGATTATAAATTCCTGCAATAAGGGAAACTTGTTATGCAAGGACTTATATATAACAATTCAATCTATGAAGAAGACAAAGCTATCATTCACAAACTGAATTAACAATTGTTATGTCTTTTATATATCTAGAAGAAACAAGATATAGATGACAGTAATCAATATTATATCATTTGCATTTGATTTAGATAGCTAAAGTAGTCGTAAACCATAAGCAAAATGATATACGAAACTTGAAACAAAATGTTGATATATTGAGAAGCTAAAGCTATGACAAAACATCAATTTTTCTCTAGTTTGCATTAGAATTTCATATCCTTGTTCTCCCATGAATGAGGATGATGATTATTACAAAAATCATAAGTATTTATAAGTCTGTCCACAAGGTAAAGTTTCCTTGTGGATAATATCAAAATGAATTACATAATCTGGAAAAATCCCCAAAATATTCTAAACTAAGCAAATAAAATGCAAGTGAAATCTGTGAAACATCCCCTAACTTCTCAACAAATCAGTTGGAAATTCGAATTTACCTGCAATAGCACACAAATATCCAATTAGAAAGATATTTCATTAAGAAAATAATAAAAAAATTGATTCTACAAACTCAGCTACAGAATCATCTCATTCTGTAGCTAGTCTAAAATAGCATATGGAATCAGATAGCAATCAAATAAAATCTGAAAAGAAATCAAATCCAGATTAATTTTCTTTTCATCATAAAAAACGAATTACTAATGATTCAATTGAAATTATCATTCAAAACAACCAATATCAGAATGAATGCAATCGAAATAGAGTAAAGAATGCTCTGTTTTCAGTTACCATAAAACATGGTCAAATCATAACAGGACTGCTTCTTATCAAATAAAATAAATGGTAAATCATATCATATACGATATGACTTAATTGAACACAATCTTAATTGATACAATCATAATTGAACGTAATCGAAATTGATGTGTTACTGCTGTATAAGATTCATATCATTTTGATCAATATGCCAATAAGGAAAGGTTGTTACGATCATTGCCAAATGTTCAAAACAACATCAACTTCACCATACATCCGAATCATTGAGTGTTTACATAATCAATCAGACAGAATCACATAATGATTGGAGACATCAACAACAGTGATAACCATAAACTAAGCGATAATCAAACCGGGTTGTGACTGAGTCAAAAATCGAAACACATCGTAATTCTGGGCATGATCATTTTTATCCAACAAATCAAATTTTAAACAATACATTCGCTGCAATATGAACTGGGCTAAGAACACGGTCAAACCATATCATGCGAGTCGAATAGTTGGATACAATAGTTATGAATCACATCTTATTCGCAAATTGGTTACACCTTAACAGGATGGAATTCGAATTAGTTAAAAGGCATAAAATCACACAGTTAAACATAATTGCCAGCCATACCATCTAGAACATCACCAATTCGAATCAAATATTGACTTTGTTTGAAAGTTAAATAACAAAAAAGACCTGTGTTTAGACCGAGTATTCAATTGAAACTAAATTAAAACAATCGAATCTATCTTATGATTGATCGAACCAAAACCAAATCCAATCAAAGCTAATTCGGGAATTCAATTAATCAAAACAAACTTATATACAATAATGCATGCTTATTAACAATTTCAAATTAACGTTGTACACGGAGCTGTGAATTCATCATATAAACAAATGATAATCATACCAGTATGACTGTTCAGACTATGCTAGCTTCGAGTTTACAACCGTTGTAGTAGACTCGACATTTTTGAACAAAATCGAACCAGTCGTTCGTTTCTTTTTATTAGTAGGTGGCATCTTCATATTCTGACTGGTGATTTTTGCCACCTGGTCTTCCAAAGCATGAATTCTAGATTGCAACATAGGCACATCTAGGTAGTATCTTTCCAACCATAAGTCACACTCATCGCATGGTGAAACAACTGGTTGAGCAGGAGAGGGTTTCAACGAGTCACCGAGGGTTTCACGAGGCATTTCAATGCCAGGGAAATTGGGATCATCCCGCAAATAAGGTGATAGGTTTTTGACAAAGTCGTAAGGAGGTTTTTCACACAGACCTTGTGAGTAGGGATACTCAGCTGCAAGGAATCGTTCAATCTCCAAATCGGAATACTCCTTGACCACGATAGGCTCAGGGTTAACAGAGGGTTTCAGTTTATTTCTTGCCACGCGAGAGATTAACCGGGCGTTTTTCTTGCCTTTAGAATTCGTATTAGATTTAGCTTTAGGCTTTTTGGCTGTGGGCTTAACAATTTCGACCTGTTTGGTCACAGACATGGGCAAGTTCATAGGTGAGTCAGGTAGAGGTTTGGGTAGAAAAATATTGTAATGCACAGGGGGGGGGGAGGTTTCTTTCGCTCACCACAGGTTTATCAACCTGTGGTGAACTTGAGTCCTCAAAACCATTACGACTCAGAAAATCAACCCAACTGTCACGACATAACCCCAATTCATAAACCACAATCATTTTAATCAACCCAAAATGGAAGAGGCTGATATCGGCCTAGCTGCGCTTGTACCTTTTCACCATCTTAAACAGACTTCTATGAAGGTAGTGAGGCACATTGAGTTCAAAACCCATAAAAACCATCAATAGAAGAAGGTGAAACAAGAAAACGAACCCGTACCTGCCCTTGCAAGTAATGAATTGCTTGATTATCATTAGTAGGTCATGCCATCGTTGTTTTAACATATTTGCAGGCCATCCTTTGTTGCAGGAGTTTACCATTTGAGATTGGAAAAGCAATGTCCATGGGACATCTTCCAATTTACAATTTTTAGACCAGTTCTATCCCGTAGCAGGAAGACTGGTTGCCGAGCTAAGAAATTTCTCATTAATTTCAAGTTGCACATCCCCAACCTTGGCTCGGCAGCCATCGAAGGTTAGCGCAAATTGCCAAGCCACGCTAGGGTTATAACCATTGAATTTTCTTATGAACGGGAGCCATCTGAACTTCTCCAGGTCACTATAAGTGCCATCAAACATTAGCAATGCTTGGAAACCGTTGGGCTCGGTCGTTATGACTGGAGCCATGGCTTGTGTGCATAGTAGGGTTTGAATCAAACAATACAAAATGCAGGAGAAAAAATCGATAGGGCTTAACAACTGCAAACGATCAAAGGGGAATGAATCAATGTAATGCGTGTGGAGGTGGTGGGATTACCACCGCCATGCAGTGTATTAATGGCTGAGAACAGAGTTGTTCCATCAATAATCATA
This sequence comes from Picea glauca, assembly GCA_000966675.3. Taxonomy (NCBI): domain Eukaryota; kingdom Viridiplantae; phylum Streptophyta; class Pinopsida; order Pinales; family Pinaceae; genus Picea; species Picea glauca. The sequence continues at coordinate 404,735 of JZKD02S2126172.1, forward strand.
ACGTTTAAAACATATTAATCGGCCAACCCAAATCGGTGAATAACCATATCAACGTGCCATTGCATAACGAAGAGCATATGTTAAATTAATGCACCAAGTGTATAGTTCAATCCAACATGAAATCCAAAAGTTTCACCAACGTGTCAGGTGTAAAATATTTCCATTCAAATATGAAATCAAACTGGTATGTGACCCATGCGTTTTTTAGCATAATCAAAGTTTATAAACATTGCAACCAATGACTTTATGAAATCGATAAGTTAAGAAGTTATGATAGTAAGGATCACATTATATAAAACAAGATCAACCATGACCCTTATGAAATCGAAATATAACCCATAACTTAACATGTTCAATGCCAAGGAAATCAAGTTGCGCAATCAATGTAAATGGACATAGTTTGAAAATCATTCCAGCCATTTAATAGAAGACCAAAGGTAAGTACCAATCAGGATATCAAATAAGCAGTTCATGACAGTCCAAATAATGATGGAGGAGTCTTCACGCTTTCAGTCTTGAAAACTAAATCGAAATCAAATTGCAAATGTTGCCTGAAATGAAAATATCGTCTGTTTGAAAAATGCGACAAAAATTTGGAGTTGAAGAGACATAGGTGTAGGCATATTTTTAGGGCAATTGAAAAAATTGAATTGGCTGCCAACATTCCATTATGCCATGGAATGCACGGATCATCTTGCGTTCAACTAGTGTGATGGACTCCTCTGCAGTATGAAGAGTCAGTTGAGCAAGAGAAAGAATGGGGAACTAAAGCAATTTGGGTATGGATCCATTTTGGTATATTTCTTCCTAGAGAGAGTCCCTCACGTACGCCTACAGGTAGAGTGGAATATACCACACCACAAGATCCACGGATGAAATGGTGGTATGATCTCATGTCCCAGAATGTAGCGGGGCCCATTATTAAATATAATGATACATTTTTTGATTGGCTAGAGCCCCAGATCTTGATGATCGATGACTATGCGTATGTTGGGATGGATTTTCACCATGATCCTGAATTGGTTTTACCTGAGGGTTCTCAGTGGGGGGGTCTAGGGAAGAAAAACATTTTTCTTTTATGTTGTTTTTGTAAATTTTTCAAAATATTAAACACATTTTTTTCTTTTTATGTTTTCAATCCAATGACTAATCAAGATATTTTGACCATGCAGATGTAGGGCCATTCCGGCCCCCAGGTACATCTCCTATCCATAGGCAAGGGGAAGCAGTGGTAGTAGCAGGATGGCATGTATACAATTATGAAGCAATCGAGTAGAATCTGGAGGGTTTGATTGCAAGGATCCCAGATATGTTGATCAACGAGGTACCGAGGCATTTCCAGTGCCATATTGTAGGCATGGTTGGTCCATTGAGATGATTGCTCCGTAGACTAGCACGAGAAATAGTGTGTTACTGAGCTCAACATCTATGATGCCATTTTGTAGAATCTATGAGCTTCATATTTTGATATTTTGGTCTTCGGACGGAAAACAATATTTTTGTAAAAAACTTTTATCATTATATATATACACGAGGCTTCTACCAGCTTATTTTGGTTTGTATAATACATGTGTTTTGTGATTGGATTTATAAATGTCTTAGATGTTTGTCTAACACATAATTAGGTAATGCATCAGTTAATGTATTTAAACATCTAGGAATGTGTTGATACTCGATATAATCAAAATAACATTCCAAGAGGCAAATTCGTAAATATACCTGTAACAAAGTAGGACTTCGGATAGCATAGACATTACTTAATTGTAGCACTACAAGCTGCGGATCAAGTTGTATAACTAGGAGATGAATCCCAAGTGAGATAGAATTGGTCAATAATTCGATGACTGCGCTATACTCTGCTATATTATTGGTTGCACGACCAAGGAAAACAATGTGTATACCGATAAGTTCATTCGTGGGTGCATAGATTGCCCAGGCAGCAGAAGACAGGTTCTGAGAACTATGACTAGTGCCATCGGCAAAGACAAAATGGGGTAACGAAGACTTTGACATCTGGAAACCAAGCACAATGCAAGGTAATCAGTCGAGGGTAGAAACTAAATAACGAAAAAACACACAAAAGTAGCACACAATAGTATGATACAATAAAATACAAGCACTCATGCAAAGATAGTCTAAGCATAGTAGTTCAAGTAAAGCCCATTTCTGGGTTCACTCAAAGGAATTCCATCATAATCTACTAGCTCATAGGCTCCCTTCTCCAACACTCGTTTGATGATATAAGGGCCTCGCCACATAGCCTCGAATTTTTTGTCTCCTAGAAAATCACGATCTTGTTCATAGAGAAGAACTAGATCACCCTCAGAGAAAATGCATGGCTTGACATGCTTTTCATATTGGGCTTTCACACGTTTCTTCTGGGCTTCAATAACTAGGGTGGCATCATGAAGGGTCTCGTCTAATTTCATAAGATACCATAGACGTTCTTCTTCAGCAGAGGTGTTGGGAAGGAGTTCGACAGCTAGATTCAAAGATGGAATTTCACATTCAATTAGGAGAATGACTTCAATGTCGTAGACTATTTGAAAGGGGGTAAATCTCGTAGTAGACTTAATGGATTTCTGATAGGCCCATAATGATGACAAAATCATCGTGTGCAAATTGGTCTTATGGATTCCTATTATCCGACGAAGCATAGTGATCAGGATTCTATTGATTTCTTCAACTTGGTCGTTGGCTTGTGGATAGTAGGGGGTTGAGTTTTCATGACGAATTCCCAACTTGTTGGTAAGTTCAGACATCATAAAGTTTCAAAAATGGCTACCATGATTTGTAACGATATCTTGCAGGATCCCAAATTGAGTAATAATGTGATTGAAAATGAAAAATTTTGTAGTTTTTCCAGTATTATCGAATGTAGGCATCGCCTCGACCCATTTGGTGAAATATTCCATGGCTACAATAATGTATCCATGCCCCCCGACCGAGTGAGGGTTATAAGTCATAAAATCAATGCCCCATTTCACGAAAGGTTCAACGGAAAGTACATGGTGTAAGGTAGCAGGATGAGATCTTATCTTATGATTGTATGTTTGGCAAGCATGGCATTTCTAGACAACAATTATACAATCTTTAAATAAAGAAGGCTAGAAGTACCCTGCTCGTAAGATATTTTGGGCAGTGGCATACCCAGACATATGACCGCCACACACTCCAGAGTGGAATTCATTCAAAGCTTTCTCGACCTCATTAGAGGTGAGACAACGTCGGAATATAGAGTCAACACCATGACGATAAAGAGTGTCACCGAGAATGATGTATTGACAGTCTTGATAGCTAGTGCGACGACGGTCTGTACTAGAGAGTTCTGGCTAGAAATTTTGAGTTTGGAGATAAATGATAATACCTCCATACAAAGCATCATCATAACTGATTAGAAAAAGGGATTCGTCAGGTAGGGAATCCTCTGCCACATTTTTTGTCTCAACGGAGAGAAGGTCACATATTAGTTTGGAAAACACCAAATATTTCTTGGACTTAGCGCGTTCGAATTCTAAGTCAAACTCCTAGAGAATCACTATTGATTTGGAGTATTTCCCCCCTAGAAATTGACGTGTAAGAATGTGTTGCATAGGGTTGCAATCGGAAATTATAGTGGTCTTGCGTAATAGAATATAGTGACGAAAATGTTGGACAACTTGAACAACTTCCAAAGCCAGTTTTTAAACATGTAAGTACTTGGCTTCGGTAATCGTTAGACTCCGACTCAAATAATAGATGACATGCTCGTCGTGTAAATCATCTTCTTGGACCAGAACCATTGCAATGGTAGAGTCCGAAGTAGCGAGATAAAGGATATAATATCGACTATAATCAGGTGGGAAAAGAAGTGGGGTATGGGTTAAAATCAATTTCAAAGTGTCGAAGGATTTTTTGGCAGTGGTGTCCCATACAAACTCAGAGCCCTTCTTTAGTAGTCAAGTAAATCCAAGTGTTAACTCAACGTAGTTTGGGATAAAATGATGTAGAAAGTTTGCCTTCCCTTGCAAACCTTGTAGTTGGCGAAGTGAGGAAGGAGGAGGGAGATTGAGGATTGCCTTGACCTTAAAAGGATCTACCCTAATCCCCTGATGTGACACAATAAAGCCCATAAGTCGGTCGGAATCCACACAAAAGACACATTTATGTGGGTTTAAGCGTATACGATATAACCAACAATGAAGGAAAATGGCTCGGAGGTGGGTCGGATGATCACTACGATGCATGGAATGTGTTGGTAGGTCATCTAAATAGGGTTGTACAATATGCTTAATATCATAGAAATCATAAGACATACCACGTTGAAACGTTGCACTGACATTTTTCAAACCGAAGGGTAGTTTCCAGTAGGAAAAAGTTCCCCAAGGACAAATGAACGTGGTTTTGTGGTGATCCACTAGTAATATATTGATTTGATTATATCCGGAGAAACCATCCATCAAAGAGAAGATTTCACTTTCGGCTCAATCGTCAATGATTTGGTCAAGGAAGGGGGTAGGAAAGTTGTCCTTAGGAAAATCTTTGTTGATATACCTATAATCAACACAGACACAGATCGTACCTTGTTTCTTATTAACCAGAACTAGATTGGATACCCAATCAGTCAAAGCCACTGGATAAATAAAGACAACTTTAAGAAGTAATTTGACTTCAATCTTGATAGCAAGTACTTTACGGGGGTGGACCGGGAAATGTCTCTGCTAGACGGGTTTAGCACCCGGTAGGTCTTAATTTCATGTACAACAATATCAAGGTCAATACCTAGCATCTCTTCATAGTTCCACATGAATATGTCATGAAATTCTTGAAAAAGTGACTTATACGTTACAACCTCATCGGTGGAACATGAATCTCCGATGTGGACATTTTCGACAACTCCAAGTTCAATAGATATGTCAAGGGGGATGGTGGGTGAAATATTACTTAAGTTCCCTTCGTATAACATATCGTGTGTGGATTCAGAAATCGAAGAAATAATGACAATGGTCAACGGAGTCGAGATCCGTTGGTAACTCTCGATTGTGTGTTCTTTGAGAAAGAGAATGGAACGATGATGCCCATCATCCCAAGGGGTATCTTCCATCGACATAACTGACATAATCATCTCATCCATGGGAAAAATAATGTGGAACGGATCAGGAAACAAATCACCGAGAGAGGGAGTAGAAGAGTCAGCCGATTGAATTTCTTGGTAGGCAGACTCAATGAGACTTAAAGGCATCTGGTCGTCGTAATGAAGATAATTACCGGGTTCGGGTACTATCCACAGGTCAGAAGAAGCGGGAATTTCATGAAGGGAGGTGTAAATCATGTTAATCGAGGCAACCAAAGGAGGTGGAACGTCGGGTGGTGGGATTGGAAACGTACCCATCAAAGTTGAATATTTTAGTAGACCCACACTGACATTCTCGTACCCAGGGGGTGTCTTTGCAATGAAAGGTATGTTGTTGGTATGTGTATCTGATTTAAAGAAGGCCAGTTGGTCTACTATAACTACTTTTCCCTGATGTGGAAAATGCACGATATGGAAAAGAGTAGACATGACTGCATGCATGGAATCAATTCATCTATGGCTAAGTAATAGGTTGTAATCGAAGGGTGTGTCAAATACCTCAACTTCAATGTTGACCATTTTTCCTTCTAACATAATAGGAAATGAAGGGACTACACCATAGGGTTTAAAGAGAGAGACATTAAAGGATTTGAGCATGTTGTGTGATTCAGTTAAGGAAGGAGAGCCAATGGCTTTCCAGTAGGCAATAGACATGACAAACGTCGAGGCACCCTCATCAATAATTGTTCTACAAATGTTCTTGTCGGCGAAAACAACTTGTATTTGAAATGTGAGATGAGGGGGTAACCTTAGAATGTGATCTTCCAAGTCAAAGATTATTAAATTCGTATCTGTAGGGTCAATTCTACCAATAGATTTCAACAGTTCCTTCCATTGTGTAGAACAACTCTGAAGGAATTTGAGGGCTGACATCGCAGACAGTTCTTGCACTAGATCCTCTAAAATATTCTAGTTCTAGGCAACACACACGAGGATTGAAAGTAGACTTTCAAACCACACCTTTGGGAGGAGGGCAAAGGACTATATCAGGGTTCGGTCGTTCGATATGAAGAGGACCAGCGTGAGGTGGAGCCGAGGGATATTTTTGAATCAATGAAGGTGGTATATCATCAAATTTCTCCTTGGAGTAAGAGTAATCTTTGGCATGAGTGGTAAGTGTGATGTCATTATTCTTTGAATCACCATTACACATAAGTACGTAGGAGGTAGTGGAGGAAGAAGGTTAATCATGGATGACCAATTGAGCCTATTGTTGAGAAGGGAAGGGTTGAGACAAGATGACAGGTGTAGGAGGTTTTGGGGTCCCTTGAAGGAACTTCGTGACCTCATCACGTCTCAGACAATCCTTTCTGTAGTGATCATCACCACAGATAAGGAAAGGATAGTGAGTTTTGCATTTATCCTTATCATCAGCAGGTTGTTTCTTGGTCTTGTCAGATTGTGGGTTGTTATTTTTATCCTCCTTATTTGTACCCTTCCCTTTTTTAGATTTATACTTATCGGTAGGAGTCGATTGAACGACGTTCACTTCTAAAGTTTTACTGGTGGGAGGGGTGGGCGTCAAAGCAGTTTGAACATTAGAAGCATGGCATTTGGGAGTGGTGTGAGAGGCTTGTGTAGATTGAGGTTGAGCATGGAAAGTACCTATCACACCATTAGTGGCATGAGAAGCGGCTAGGGTTTTTGAGGTTGTTGTGGTAGAGGGACAAGGTGCGTCAGGGAGAATATCCTAAAGAATACCCGTTTGTGAATAAATGAGATCGAGGTACTGGGTGTGACCGATCGCCTGTTCTTTCGTGACAACTCCAGCCATGGAAATGTCCTTATAGATGTCATTCACGAAGGATTTCGTGAACCATTCTTCCAATAATTTATTAGGAAGATCTAGTTTGATTAAACGTCATCTTCATCTCCACTCATGATTATGATCGGAGATATGAGTGGATTTACTTTTCTTGAATGAAATCAAAATATCAGTTCCTGTTTCATAATGGATTGGAAACTAGTAGTGAGTGAGGAAATCCATAGCTAGGGTATTGAAATCGGTGAAGAATCCTCGTGGTAATTCTATATACCACTTCATGGTTGAACCTGTGAGAGTTCGTTGAAAAAGACGTAACTGAATGGAGTCATCCATCAAAGAGTTGGATGAACACCAAAGGTGGAAATTCATTACGTGATTGTTTAGATCCTCTCCTGGTTTACCATCGAACTTGGGAATGTCAGACGGTAATTTGGCTGGTATAACGGGCCAGTGGGGAGAGTGTGAGATAGGATCATTCAAAATCCTAGATAGATCAGGGAGGTCCAAAGTGGCTAAAATTTGAATTTGTCTATTCACATGAGGATACTGGTAACTTTGGGGAGGGAGTCCCATCGGTAAACCAGTAGGACCATAAACATTTTTCATATGATGTGAAGATCCTAGCAGATTCAGACATGTGTGTAGAGGTAGGTAACTCATAGGGTTGAATAGACTGGGGATGTTCCCTTGCAAATGGATACTAGATTGAATGTTCGAACCTCAAATAGGATTGGAAGAACCATGATATTCCTAGTCTGACCTAGGGGGTATGAAAGAGCCAACTTGAGGTTGTTTCCCCCCAGATGATTGTGGGTTCCCTTGAATAAGATGATTCCAATATTGGGCCAGTGATCCGGGGATGTTCTTCCCATACTGTGGATTATAGCCTCCGAGTGGGGGTTGTCCTTTGAGCAAGGATGATGCCCCAATTTGGGTTTGACCTCCAAATTGAGTGTACCCCCCAAGATTATATTTCCCCCCAGTGGGAATCTAGTAACCAGAAGTGAATAATGGTGTATAACTTCCAATGGTGTTAGAGCCACTGGGTCTGAATCCTCCTATAATAGGTGGAAGGGACCCTCTGGAAAGGAACTGGGATGGTTTCGAAATAGAACCATAAGCAGTGTTATACCCAGGGGGAGTGAAGACTCCAAAATTTTTGGATAGAACTGGGGTACGATTGGGAATAGAGGAATTCAAAGAATTATACCCAAGAGGAAGTGATGGGATCTGAATAGATAAAAGAGGTGTGCCAATAGGTGATTGGCCAGCCACCATATTCCCGACGAGAATACTCGTAGTGTTTGGGACCATTGTGGAATGGTCTTGCTGAAGAGGGATGGTTGAAATAGGATCGGCTGATAAGGCTTCCAAACTAGGAAAATAATAGCACGTTGTATTGTTAAAGTGATCTAAGGGTATCGTAAATGTGTAAGATGTTTCGGGTGGTTTAGAAATGACAGGTATGTCATCTCCTGTCTTTGATGTGGGAGGGTTCCATCTATAAGTTGGAGTCTGAGCTATGTCAGTGGTCCAATAAGGACCCTCGTTAAGGCTGGAAATAATTTTGGGAGGTAATCCACAAGTGTCGATAACAATTTCTCGAGACGAATTGAGTAGGAGAATACGTCTCTTGTATCCATGAGGTAGGCATAAAGCTTCTAGAGGGTCAGAAACAACCCCAAATATCTCTAGAGAATCATTCCTTTTCGGCTGTGAAGATACATGGTCCTGGATCTCACTCTGTTGAGGAGAGTCTTCCGATGGGTTAGGGGGCAAGGGTTGAGAAACTTCTGGATCTTTCGGAGGTAATCCCTGCATCCTACGTGAACACCGTGGAGGGTCAATGTTGGTCGAACCAAAAATTCTATGGAAAACATCTATGGCCAACTATGTTAACAAACAACACTCTCTAGTATAATCTAGTAATCAAAACCAAACAAGCAAGACCTTCCTATTCTGAATTCACTAGTTGGTGATGGAATCCAACATCGTGAAGTTGAGACAAGAAGGGGTTAGGCTAGGGTGGAAAATTTATGTTGATGATGTAGACCTATCAGCCCTCGGGCCGAGATCCGCTCACAGGATCATTTTTTAACCCCTTCGAGCCAGATAGGCTCTTTCGGATTTCCTACTGGAATCTCCTTTCAAATCGATCCATAGGTCCTTTGGGAAGCTCCCCTGTGAGAAAAGCACTAGGTGAAAGCTCCTTTCTCCCCAAGCGACCACAGTTCTATGACCAAGGGCCTAACCCAAGTTCCTTTTCGCAACTCACAATCTCGTGAGTTCTTGAGTTGAGGCTCCCGACTCTTCCTTTTAAATCTCGCGATACCCAAAATGTCGATATGGGTATGGATCTTCCTCTGTCAGCGCCTTCCTCATGTGACCTCTAGCTAGGCTAAGCACTATCACTTCTCGCTAGTCACTACTTCGCCAGTTTGAATGTCCAACCTTGGCACCTTTCTTTCACGAACCCCCGAGAGGCGATGTTGGATTTTCTCCTCTCATTCTTGCTACTCGTGACTTCGCAAGTCGAAGGGTTGAGCTCTCCTACTCTTACTCCGTGAATCCCAGAGACGTGAGAAGTCAACAGAGCATTGAATCCCTTCTCTAGGTGACGTGTGTCCACCTGTGAATCACACGAGCCCTACCTTGAGGTTCTGCCATGTGTCCACATTCGTGCCTTGGCTCTCGGCACTTCGTGACTTTTGCAATCGAAAGTGACTCCTCTCAAACTCTGAACCCCCGAATGCGTGATAGGCGATGGGGTTCCTGATCCAATGGTCCTCCTGTGACTTGGATCCAACGACTATCCTCGCTCCTCATGATTTCTCGACTTCATGAATTGGAGCACCCAACTCTTGGGCTCTCACCCTGCGAACCTCCAAGTTCGCGAGACCCCTAGATCTCTGCCACCTGTCCTCCTCGAATGGACAGTCCCGATCTTCTTGTGACTTCTCCACTCGTGAAGTTGAAGGACTTCCTTCTCTGAACCCTGATGTCCGAATCCCCGATAGAAAGGATCTCGCGACACGTGTCCTTCCAATTAGATGGCTCAGATTCTTTTGCTACTTTAGGACTTCGCACCTCGCGACCTCACAAATATTGATGCAAGGGTTTCAATCCTCTAACTCATGAAATCCCGAATTGAGATTACGTGAGTGATCCAACGACCCTTGTTGGCTCAGATCCTATGGACCGATTTCTCCTGAGCTTGCATTTAGAAAAACACTCACTGCAATCCTTCTTGCTCCTCTGCAATATCCAATGGCTCTCGGAATTTCATGAATTCTTCATGGAGAATTTCTATCATTCAATTCCTCCCTAAAACTCCTGCGAAATGAACAAGTAAGCCATCATGAAACTTATCCACCAGCATACAATGTCGCTGCGCCTCCTTCCAACACTTCAAGGCACTAGCCCTCTAGAAGTTTTCTTCGACAGCTTCGAAGATCCTATCCTTCCTGAGCTTGATTGAAAAATCCTCAAGTCCTTTGGGGAAAATTCATGCGCACACTCCTTGCAACACTTCTTCAAATACTTCCAAGTATTTGAACCTCTTCGACTCTGCGCACTCCCTGCGACAACAGTCCTTCAACAATTTTTCTTAGGTTGCAAACATTGAGACTTTACTTAGCCAACGCACACTTTGCACGGATCATGTGCTTGACTTGCACTTTTGTGAGAATGAGAACAATGTTATCTCTCCTGAGCTTGTAGAGACGAACTCTGACTTCTGTCAATGAAAACCTTGTAGGAAAACTCTTGCTCAGACAAAGAAACAATTGAAACTCATTCTTTACTCAAGCTCTTTTCAGATTTTAGACATTCAACATGAAATCATACATTCACGCATCAAATCAAATGCATACCAGAGAGTAAAAAAGAACATATCAATCAACATATACAAACACAAAAAGCAATTGAACACCATAAGTCTGAACTAAATATCTTTGTATCAATCTAGAACTTCTGTACATGGATTTTTACTCTACACAGCTCTCTTCTTCTTCTTCCCTATGCTCTCTTGATTGATTATGCTGCTAATGTTACAGTGATACAAGTGAGGGTGTCTATATCCGTTTTCCTTCCGGCTCCAAAACCTGTCTAATCTAAGAATTCAAAGCTACCTACTTACATTTACTAGCATAAATCCCTCTTAGTCCTTCAGACGAGAGAAGGATGCTCAAGGTCTGATTACAATCTACAAGTACGCCTTTTCTTAATTGTCTCACTTAAGTTTGGCATGTCCAACTTCAAAACAACTTAAACTCTTTTGATCATGTGCCAAAATGCGTTGGTGTTTTCCCACACTCGCTTGTTGTTGGCGATGCTCCTGCATCATACTCCCTCGCTTGAAAATTTTCATGGGCTCCTGTCCATGAGCTCTCGCATGGTCTGTCCATGCTTCTGGATCTCTGCTTCATTCTCCTAGCTGGCATCTTCAACTAGATGTCCCTTCCACTTGACCAAGTATTCAAAATATTCCTTTCTTCTGGTCTTCTTGCTAACCCTTTTGTCCAGTATGCTTTCCATCTGTGGCTTCTCTACAACTGACATCTATTTTTTCCACTGAAACTTTGGTTTCTCACTACTTGCTTCTGCTTCCTCAGCTTTGTAAGGGTAAAAATCTGAGATGTTGAATATCAGAGAAATTTTGATCCCATCAGGTAATTCAATCTCATAAGCATTTGCCCCAAATTTCTTCAAGACCTTACATGGTCTGATCTTCTTCATCTTCAGTTTCTTATATGTCCTCTTAGGGAACCTTTCCTTTCTTAGATGTGCTAGAATCAAATCACCAACCTCAAATTGAAGTTGTCTCCTATGCTGATCTGCTCTACACTTATATTCTTGTCTCGATTTCTGCAATCGCTCCTTCACCTGGCTGTGAAGTTCCTTCATTGCTTCGGAAAAATCTTCTGCACTAGAACTTCTTATCTCATCCCATTTTGAATTCCTCAGTTCAGATACTCATCTTGGTTGCATCCCGTAAACAATCTAGAATTAACTCTTCCCCGTGCTTCTATTGATTGAATCATTATATGCAAATTCCTCCTATGGAAAAATATTGTCCCACTGACTGTGGTGTTCTTTCACCAAGCTCCTCAGCAAGTCTCCCAAAATTTTGTTCACAACTTCTATCTATCCATTCATCTGAGGATGATAAGCTAAAGTGAACGACAAGTTTGTTCCTAGATTTTTCCATAAGGTTCTCCAAAAGTGTCCCACGAACTTGGTGTTTCGATCCGAAACTATGCTCCTTGGTAAGCCGTGAAGTCCAATGCTTCTTTGAAAAATAGATTCGCAATGTGAGTTGTGTCACTGTTTTTCTGACACGGTATGAAGTGTGCCATTTTAGAAAATTTGTCTACCACTACAAAGATCGAGTCAAACCCTCTTTCTGTTCTCGGCAGCCCCAATATGAAGTCTATGCTGACTGCATCCCACGATCTCTCAGGTATGGGTAACGGTTGATATAATCTTGCATTCTGCCTCTTTCCTTTTGAATGCTGACAAATTCTGCATTTGTCCATGAATATTTTGACCTTTGTTCTCATTCCTGGCCAAAAATATGGCTCATTTAGCTTTGAGAATGTCTTGTCATGACCGAAATGTTCAACCAATCCTCCATTGTGTTTCTCCTTCAACGGATTCTCCCTCATGGAGCATTTTGGAATACAAAGTTGATTACCCTTAAACAGTAATCCTTCCTGGATCATGTATTCTGTCCATTGACCTCTGTCCCTGAGAATTGGATTTTCAGCTGCTTCATACGCCTCCTTAAAATCAGGATCATCTCTGTACATGTCCCTGAGATCATCAAAACCTAGTGTTTTGACTCTGAACTACTGCAACAACAAACATTTCCTGCTCAAAGCATCAACAACATTGTTAGCAGTTCCAGAAATATGCTTAGTTACAAAAGTAAAATTCTACATGTATTCAACCCTTTTAACATGTCTTTGATTCAACTTCTCCTGTTGAGTCACAAATTGCAAAGCTTGATTGTCACTGTATAAGACAAACTCCTTAGGGATTAAGTAATGCCTCCATTTCTTCAATGCCTGGATAATAACATAGAATTCCTTGTCATACATGGAGTATTTCACTTTCGGTTCATTCAACTTCTCACTGAAGTATGCTATCGGCCTGTCTTCTTGTCTCAAGACTGACCCTATTGCAAATCCACTTACATCACATTTTACTTGAAATGTCTTTTTGAAATCCGGCAACACCAAAATTGGTTGTTCCGTGTTTTTCTTCTTCAACAAATTGAAGATTTTCTCAGCCTCTTCTGTCCAATGAAAATACTTGTGTCTCTTCTTTACTGTGTCCATCATCGGTGTGCTAATTCCACTGAATTTCCTGATGAAATTCCTGTAGAAACTAGCCAATCCATGAAAACTTCAAACCTCAAATATATTCTTCGGTGATGGATAATTCTTAATTACCTCCACCTTATCTGGATCCATCCTCAATTTATCTATAGAAATAACAAAACCCAAATAAATGAGCTCTGTCTTCATGAATGAGTATTTCTTCATGTTTATCAACAACTTCTCTTGTTGTAGCCTCTTCATCACTGTAGCCAAATGTTTCATATGCTCTGCCTCTGTTTTACTGAAAATCAATATGTCATCAAGATACACAATGACAAATTTTCCGATGAAATCCTTCAGGACTTCGTTCATCAACCTCATGAAAGTGCTCGGTGCATTTGTTAGGACAAATGGCATGACAAGCCATTCATACAAACCTTCATTGGTCTTGAAGGTTGTGTTCCATTCATCACCTTCTCTAATATGAATCTGGTGATATCCACTTTTCAAATCAATCTTTGAAAAACAATTGGCCCCACTCAAGCAATCCATCAAATCATCCATTCTTGGCAATGGAAGTCTATACCTAATGGTAATCGTGTTAATTTCCCTTGAGTCTGTACACATCCTCCAGGCTCCATATTTCTTCAGACTGAGCACTGCCAGAACAACACATGGACTCAAGCTTTCTCTAACCAATCCTTTGTCCATTAAATACTAGACCTGTCTTTTGACCTCTTCATTCTCCTGCAGTGTCAATCTATATGCTTCTTTGCTTGGTAAACTAGCTACATGTATGAGATCAATATGATGAATCACACTTCTGATCGATGGCAACGAAGGAGGTAGTTCATCCACTACTATGTTAGAAAACTCTTCCAACAGTTTCTGAACCTCTTCCAGTAAATCATCTACCCTTGTACTGGTTAAAACAATTTTAGGCTTCCTGACCATAATGAATTGTGGTTCCTCCTTCTTCTTAACCTCTGTAAGAAGTTCCTTCCCACTCATGAGAAGTACAATGTTTCTTACTTCAGGTTTTACTTCTTTGTCCTTAATCGGCAACAACATGTGAGTCCTCCCATTCTTCTCTAGGGTGTATGTGTTATTCCTCCCATCATGAATCACATTTATGTCATATTGCCACAGTCTACCCAGCAATATATGACAAACATCCATGGGAAGGACATCACAGAGTATTTCATCTTTATACCCTCCTATTTTAAACTCAACTAAACATTGTTTAGTGACATTTACCTGATGTCCTTTTTGTAGCCACGAAACTCTGTATGGGCTCGGATGTTCAATAGTATCCAGATCGAGCTTTTCTACCATCTTTGTAGAAACGAGATTATCTGTGCTACCATTGTCCACAATGACTTTGCATACCCTATCCTTGGTTTTGCAAGCAGTCCGAAAAAGACTGTTCCTTTCGACTGGATTCTCCACCTCCTTCTCTGGCGTTAAGAGAACTTTTTGCATCATCAACGATCTTCCTCCTTCAGCATCTTCTACCTCAACAATCCTTCTTTGTGCTTTTGCAATGTGAATTTCACCACCTTATTTCTTTTTGTCTAGACACTCATAAGATTTATGTCCAACCTTTCCACATGTGAAGCATTTCACTACTCCACTTCTTCCTCTTCCTCTACCTCTAGTGCGAGGAAAAATGTTTCCATCAACATACTGACCTCTTTGTTCGGTATGCTTCCCTCTCTGTGAGCTTCCACCTCTCTTAGTTTGAGTCTAAGGTTTCTTCCACTCTTCCTTGGGTTTCTGATTTCTATCTTGGGCAACTGATTTGCCTCGGGCTTGAATTTTGCCTCAGCCTCTTTGACCTTGTTTTCATCTCAACTTCTCTTCAGCTTTTAGAGCCATCTGATAAGAATCTTCCACCGTTTGGATGGTCATCATGCTCATCTCATCTTGAATATCATATCTCATACCATTCATGTATCTAGAAACTTTTTCCTCATCACTTTCGCGATGACCTGTCCTGATGTTCAACCTATATAATTCTTCAGTGTACTCCTTCACTGACATCAACTTCTGTCTCAAATTTTGCATTCTTCGAAACAGAGTAATTTGGCAATCCCTGGGAATGAATTTCGTCTTCATCTTCACGATCTTCCTATCCCAACTCTTGATTTTATACTTGCCTTTCTAGCGTTTGTCAGCTTGTATCTCATCCCACCACAATGCTACATGTCCTTTAAGTCTTGTGACAACATGTTTGACTTTCTTGTCTTCCTCGACATCTTCATAGTCAAAATATGTGTCTGGATCTCTAATCCAGTCTAGAATCTCTTCAACATCCAGGTTTCCTTCATATATTGGAATATCTATATTTTCCTTAGCACCCATTCTTGCAACAGCCCTAATCAGGCGTTCATTTGCTGCATCTTCTGTTGTAACTTCTTCTCTTTCATGTCCAGCTTCATCTTCACTTTCAGATTCACTGACATCTCCAACACCGACTGTGTGTCTCTTTGATGTCTCCATGTCTTCGATTCTGGTGCATATATCACGCATCTCTCTTTCCATGGCTGGATTTGGCACCTGCCTACCCCTTCCTCTTGGCATTTCCTTCTCCTCTGGTGGATTGGGTGTTTGTTTGTCTCTTCTTCTCGGCGGCATGACTGAAAATTTTCTTTTCCCTACTACAGAAAGAAAATAAATATTTCTGGGCTCTGATACCAAACTGACATAGACCTATCGGCCCTTGGGCCGATATCCGCTCACATGATCACTTTTTAACCCCTTCGAGTCAGATCGACTCTTTCGGATTCCCTACTAGAATCTCCTTTCAAATCGATCCATAGGTCCTTTGGGAATCTCTCCTGTGCGAACAACACTAGGCACGATCTCCTTTCTCCCCAAGTGACCACAGCACTATGACCAAGGGCCTAACCCAAGGTCCTTTTTGCAACATGCAATATCGCGAGTTCGTGAGT
>JZKD02S2126173.1:28154-41025 GCA_000966675.3 Picea glauca
AAGTCCGTAATAAAAACAAAATTGTACATACATCTTGTGTTCCATGTGTTCCTTGTTGTGATGATTTGTTGATGATATATTGTTGATATATGTTGTTGATGCATATTTACATTTGACTGGTTATGAATGAAAGTAATAAGTAATGAGTTAATGATGATTGTTAACTAAGGATTTTTGTGAAGGGGAAGTTTTGTAAAAATATCCCCACACTCATTCACCCCCCCCTCTAAGTGTGGTTGGTGTGTCCAACATTTCCTACTATACAACATTCATATATGTAGGTTGCTCCACTACATCACATGTGCATCATGATTTGTGCCAGAAAATGAAAATTAATGTTGGGTTTCCATG
The DNA here is from genome assembly GCA_000966675.3 of Picea glauca. Taxonomy (NCBI): domain Eukaryota; kingdom Viridiplantae; phylum Streptophyta; class Pinopsida; order Pinales; family Pinaceae; genus Picea; species Picea glauca. The sequence continues at coordinate 28,506 of JZKD02S2126173.1, forward strand.
TCACAATAGGAGATCTATAATCCTTGGCCTTCCATATAATGGAAACATTCTTAATCATCCCTTCAATTCCATTTTTAAGGCTATAAATGGGCCAATTCCAAGCTACGGAAAAAGGAGAAATAATTCAACTTTGAGAGCAAAGTTACTCTAGAGAAATTATTTACTTCATATTGAGTCTACATCCCTTTTTTCTTTAAGTCTGAACACAATGTTCAGCCCTCAAGCTCTTCCCTTATTGATTGAGAACCTCATTGTTTCTCTCTTATGAGCTTGACTTGGTGGAGGATTGAAGTGGTGGAGGCCCAACTAGAAGGAACTTAGTTTCTCGATTCCGAACCATGCCGACATGGAAGTCTGTAACATTTTCACTTCTGCTGATCATTTACTAATAGAAATACTCATTTCTCGTCCAATTGATATCTTGAAAATATATTGAGTTATTATCCATGGGAGTATTTGTTATGTATATTAATGGATTATGCTGTCTAATGTGGTAACCATTTATACTATCACCATATGCTTTCTTTGCTTGGTCATTGAGAACTAGTTGCAGGTATATAGTTTTGGGTCAAAGTGCTCAACGGTGGAATTCATCGAACATCTGGACGAGGTAGGCCTCTTTCTTATTTCGCTTTCATATTAGTTTATATAGCATGTTATTGGGATTGACTTGATTTCTGCAGTCATTTCCATCTGTTGTGGTTTACCCTAACCATAGAGAGATTTTTCTCATAACAATGTATAAGGAATATCCTTCTATCCAAGCCAGATGAATAGTTTACCACCATTGCTTCTAAAATATCACCTTCATCACCAAAAGGAAATTATTCTTTGTCATCATTAAATCCTTAATAACTTACAAAGTTTGTAGAGTCAATATCTCATCATCTAGAAGCTTTGAATATTCCATGGAATAATATTCTAAATGAGCAACATTGCAAGATAAGGCCATTGACCCTCTTTTAGAATCTATACTAAGACAATTTATTTCTCTCCTTTAGTCTATAATTAGAATTATCATTTTGCAAAGGAAACCATTTTGGAACCTGTATATCTCCCTATGAATGGATATGTCATAATATCATAATGTATTTCTTCCTTGATATTTCCATTTACAATAAGACATAGGAATAAAATGCAATGATAGATCAAAGAATATAGAATCCATTCCCTGAGAGTGCCACTAAAATCCTCCCTATGGAAGTGCTTCAAAATGTGTGTTCTTCTATGATTTCCATTCCTTCGAATATATTTTAGATATTTACCCTAATGAATCTGATTTCAATATGGTTTCTGAATTTCATTTTCAGTCTACTTTCTCATTCATGTTATTGAAGTTGATTGACCAAGATGGAATCAAAGATACTATGCCGTGATTTTTTTGCATGATGTAAGAATTGTTTACCACTTCAAAAATGAATAAGGATAATCCAATGATGGACTCAATAGACATCCATAAACAAAGATAATGTTATGTTAATGTGAACCAACATAGAAATGATTCACATGAAAGAGACAAATTTTTGGAGGTTATTCTACAACTAATTTAGAATTATGTGGGCCATGATATTATATCAAGGTTTTAAGTGATTTAGTGCTTGGATGAAGGATGTTGCATGATGAACATCCTCTCCTAATGTATAATCCACTAGATGTTCCACTTTTACATAAGAAAATTCCAAAATAACCCCAATATAACTATAACCAACCTTCCTTTCACTCCTCATCACAAAATGATCCACCTCTACCATCCCCATGTTGTGTAGATCAAATTTCTCCTTCTATAATAGTAATTCAAATTTTGCCTCTAGGAAATATATTGCAAGGTTTTGCATGGTTAGGCATGAAGGAGATCATGAGTAGGTTCAAGATGTGGTATATGATTTCATGGAAATGGTTTATTCTTTGGATAATATCTCATTAATTTGGCACTAGAATTCCACTAGAAAGTTATTTTATGATCACAAGCAAATATGGTGCTAGATGAAGGAATTATAACATGAAGTTGAGTATAAATTGGCATGGATCAACTTGTATCCTCAATAAATTCAAGAGAACTATGCACAACAATATACTTTGAATTAACAACTCCATGAGAAATTGTAATAGCTCAATGCTCTAGATACTCAACTTAAGGAGAAAAAAATGTAGCTTAGATTGAGGAATCATATGTCATGATGATCATTGGCCAAATTTTAGCAACTATAAGAATGTCATATTTAGAAGAAAATACTATATTGAAGGAGAATTTACACATTGTTATGAAAGAATGATATGAAACACTTAAACTAACATAATGTTCTCTTTTTGAATTGTACGAAGCCACAAATTTGCACAATAACTCGTAAGGTGGGACATTGTGCTCATGTTGAGCTATAATACCTTCTAACAATATGTTATGAACTACTCCTATAGTATGCTATGGATATATTATTTCAATCCATTGATAGTATTTCAAACCAATTATATCATTTGCACCAAGCATGCAATAGGTTAGACAACCAATATTTGTTTGAGAATTTAAGATCGATTACAAAAATGAAGTTGAAACATTTTAGAGATACAATGTGATGTATCAATTTTTATTTTGTAGTTGTACATGAGCATATAGAAATGAATATGAAATAAAATGTCATGGAATCCTAGTTAAATTTAGAAAATGAGTGTAGCAACCAAGCGATGACAAAGTTAATCACATGAATAAGTCATAGGAGAAGTTGAATCTACCTCAAGTTCTAGACACTTTATATGAATGGATGAACAAGTTGGAGGAAATATACACATTTTGAGAATCTATGATCGTTTATCTAATGGATTTGTATAAAATTTCATTTTCCTTCACCTTCACCTTGATAGAAAAACAAGATCGTAGAGAAATAAAATAAAACAAATGCAAAAATAAAACACAAAAGATACACAATACAATAGAAACACATATATATGTGGTTCACCCAGTGTGGGATACTTCCATTAGAGAAATTGTTAGGTCCTTCCTTTATTATTATCCAACAAATGAAAGGATACAACATACAAAATACTCATTGTAACTTCTTGTTCTTTCTCTCATAGTGTCTTCTTGTTGAATAAAATAAAACAAATGCAGAAATAAAACACAGAAGATACACAATACAATAGAAACACATATATATGTGGTTCACCCAGTGTGGGCTACTTCCATGAGAGAAATTGTTAGGTCCTTCCTTTACTATTATCCAACAAATGAAAGGATACAACATACAACATACTCATTGTAACTTCTTGTTCTTTCTCTCATAGTGTCTTCTTGTTGAATAAAATAAAACAAATGCAAAAATAAAACACAGAAGATACACAATACAATAGAAACACATATATATGTGGTTCACTCAGTGTGGGCTACTTCCATGAGAAAAATTGTTAGGTCCTTCCTTTATTATTATCCAACAAATGAAAGGATACAACATACAACATACTCATTGTAACTTCTTGGTCTTTCTCTCATAGTGTCTTCTTGTGAATAAAATAAAACAAATGTAGAAATAAAACACATAAGATACACAATACAATAGAAACACATATATATGTGGTTCACCAAGTGTGGGCTACTTCCATGAGAGAAATTGTTAGGTCTTCCTTTATTATTATCCAACAAATGAAAGGATACAACATACAACATACTCATTGTAACTTCTTGTTCTTTCTCTCATGGTAACTTCTTGTTCATAATACAATATTCATTATTATACACACACAACTGCAATACAATTCCTCATAAAAAAGGGTTTCCTTCTAGGGAAAAGAACCCTAACATAACTTCTACTATTATATTTGTGACCTTGTAATGAACGGTCGACATTGAATACGAAATTACAATATTTTACAAGGAATTTTCCCAAAAAGTTTTCCTCGAGGGCGCTACCCCTAAACCCTCGCTAGGGGTGGGCTCCATAAAGTTTCCCCACCCCTTCCTTCTCCATATGTACGGGGGAAATCCCCCTGTTAAGAAATGGGGTCCAAACATGGTTGAAAAAAAGACCTTTGAATCAGGAAGATAATCAAGCTCCACAACCAACACACCTTGGTAAAGTAGAAATTGAATAAGAAGTATAATGGATGTACACATTTAATACAATAAGATCACATGTAGAGACACCAGGATTCACACAATTTGAAAAATGTTAAATGTTCCTAGCATAAAGGGCCCCATAAATAACATCAAGTCCAAGTGAATTAGCACAAGATTTTGAAGAGATATATAGATAGTCAAGTTTGGAGAAAAATTATGTCAAGTTTGGCGAACAATTATGGAAATGTAGGTTTGTAGCTATTGTTTTTTTAAATTTAAATATGCCTCTATAACTGATTTGGTTTGTAAATCATGTAGATGATTGGTCACACACAACTATATATTATAGTGAAGGACAAGTTGTTATGGCAATGAGACTCAAGGGAGAACAAGTAGAATACAATTTGGAGATATTTGTACAGATATCAACAATAGTTGGTTCAAAATAAATTATTAATTACACTTTTTTATTGAAAAATATTGTAGAAATGTTTGAAAGAAGAAATGAAAACCAACTAGCAAAAGTTTACATAAATTATGAATATCATTGAGCCTAGAATATCTGAGGATGAATCAACATTTAAGGGTTGAATAATGTTGAGTGTGAATTCATTGCTATGTTCCAAGTCCTTAATATATCACAATAAACCAGAATTACACACTATGTACACCAATGTGAGCATTGAGAACCACTACAATATACATCAGAGAGATGAGTTACACAATAACTCCTTAAAGAATAGGAGAACCTCCTCCAAATATCCAAATACATTCATACATCACAATTCACATTTCCTCAATAATGAATACATGATATCTATATATACCTATTCACACACTACACATGAGGCCCCTTTACTATTAGGCTCACCCTATTACATATACATTACATATTACACGTACAATTAGCCCCACATATGCCCCCCCTTGGGCTCATATCATATACATTTAACTCCATATATGCCCCCCTTGGGTCATAACATTCATCATTTACAATTTTAGTATGAATCCCTTTAATGTTAAGTACAAACAATTTGCGGCATGCTTGACCACTTTAACATTGACTTGGAACTCATGCAGTTTAGATAAAATATTATATTGTATGTGTTGTCTTAAGTCGAATTGATTTTTTTTATCTTTAGCTTATACATTTACAGGGAACATGTGACAATTATAGTAAGAATGTAAACTATCTACCATCCTCATCAATCTAGTATCCCACCCTCATCTCAACTCCTATATTACAAAGTATTTCCATTTTTCTCCCACTTATAATACAAATTATTTCCATTTTTTTTTAAATTTCAGGTCTTGTAGAGACACCAATGACCATTTATGTCAATCCTAATGGAATCTCACCACTATTTTATGCATATTCATTGAAATATGTTTGAAGGTGTTCCAATTACATTGGTAACTACAAGAGACATTCATAAAAAATGTGGATTGATGTCCTTCTATCCTTGGTTTATCATCGATCGAAGGAAGATAATGTATGGAGAGTCATCAGTTTCACATTATTGCATCATTGACCTAAGGGTGTTACATCGTCGGTTATCCTAACTCAAAATCCTTGTATTGTTGAGAAGGAGTTAGAATGGAATGTGATGTCATTAGGTTCATGTTGTTTTATGATTGATCTTGCGTCAATCTCTAGTTTTTTCATTGTCAAAACTATGTCAAACATGTGTCAGTGCATTGGTATGTTAACCTAGGCACCACCATGGTTGGTATGTTAACCTAGGCACCACCATGGTAGGTCACCGAAAATATGTCATCCATATGTTGGTTAGATGCTGATATGATGTCGGTACAATGTATTTCCATTGTTATAATTGCGACAGACACTACCAAAACTAAAGCTTCCAACTTTGCCATGTCATAGTGTAATATTGTCAGAATTGAGACATATGTGTGATGATACAAAATGGTTATCGAAATTGAGATGATCAAGAAGATACATTTATATTTACTATCTTCCAATGGTATTTCAACAATAGTAAATATAAACGTCGCATTTTGCACCAAAATCTAGTAGTGATTGAATGTGACATTTATGAAAGGAACAAGGGTGAGACAATGAAGACTCTTAGGACATTGAAATTACCACTGCTACTAGCTACTATATGGAATTACATTTCCATAGATTTTATAGTGGGCCTCCCAAAATGAAGCAACAAATTGGTCATCATAGTGGTAGCTAACCATATTTCCAAATATGCTCACTTTTGTGCCTTACTACACCCCTTTAGGTTCTCCATGGTCAACCAAATTTTCATGGATCATGTTTTCAAGTTACATGGCATGCCACTTCCATCATGTTAGATCGTGATCCCACATTGACCAATAAATTATAGTAGGAGTTGTTTAAACTATAAGGCATACAACTGAAAATAATCACAACTTATCGTCTCCAAATTGATTGTCAAACAGTCAACAAGTTCTTGGAAAATTGTTTGATATGTTTTTCCTCATATCGACAACATCGATGGGGTGCAGTGGCTACCCCTTGAAAAATGGTGGTGCAATACCACATATCATAGTGCTGCCAAAATATCACCATATAAAGTTATCTATGGCCAAAATCCCCCTTCAGTGGCTTCATATTTACTAGGCGCATCATAGGTTCAAGAAGAGGATCACACACTTAACACTGGAGAGGCTATTCTTTTAAAATTTAAGGACAATCTAACTTTATCTCATGATATATTGAAGCAATAGGTCGATCGACATCTCTCTGAGTATTCTTTTTTTTGAAGGGGATCAAGTATTCCTTCATCTTCAACCCTATAAAAAGACCTCTCTTAAAGGAAAAGGTCACAAGAATATAGCATTGAAATTCAATGAACCCTATCCAATCCTCCAATGCATTGGACAAGTTTCCTATAAATTGACTCTTCCTACCCACTCCAAGATCCATCTCATCTTTCATGTGTCATGTTTGAAGAAAGTTATGAGGACAAATTGTTGAGTTCAAACTAGCCTTATAAAACTTAATGATGAAGGCTCCATTTAGTTACAGTCAGAAGTAGTATTGGCTACTAGAGAGCACAAAATATTCAAACACACTATTTTGTAAGTCCTAATACAATGGAAGGATGTTTTACATGATAGCCAATTGGACACCAACAACAATTTTACAACAATTTCTACACCTCTAGCCTCAAGGACAAGGTTTCTTTTGAAGGGGGGAACATGTTAGGGTCCTACCTAACCTCCCTACTTTATGATACTCGAGAATTAGAAAATTCATTAACAGGGTGATCTTCTTTGAATAAGTCCCATTAGATAGTCAATGGATTGTTACTTAATGTAAAAAGGTCATGATTATTAGGTGGGTGTACTCACTAATGATGGGATCACAAGTAGTTAGAGTTTTTCTAATGAAAAACTATAAAGTTGTAAGACTATGTAATTTTTTTAATAATTGTTATTGTATTGGAGCTCTTCTCAAAGGGGATTTCCTCCTCACAAAGGCTATGAATATTTTTCTCTCTTTTAGATTTATCAATATAAAAGTTATATTATGTAAATTTAATCTCATTATCTCTTGTATTTATTTTTTCTACACTTATATTTCTCTAAATGTTATTCATATTTTTATTTTATATTTTGTAAATTTAATCTCATTATCTCTTGTATTTGTTTTTCTACACTTATATTTCTCTAAATGTTATTCATATTTTTATTTTTTTTGGTTTAAGTACATTAGACCATCCCAACAAATATATCTCCTTCAGACTGTATAATTGTTTCAAATAATTCCAAAAATAAATTAAATTCAATATAAAAGTGCACATTGTAATATAGTATACTTTATTAAAAAAAGATTGGATTCAATATAAAAGTATACATCACAACATTGTATACTTTTACTCTAGATTAATCTTGCTTTATGATATTGTGATTTATTAAAATTCATATCAAATACACAAGGATTAATATTTTTTGTTCAACAAAAAGACAAAGACTGCTATTTTGCAACACTTGTATTAATATGATATGATGGGAAAGAAAGACAAGTTTTTTTAAGACAACCATATGAATAGAAAAGAAAGGCAACCATATGTGTTTATTGTGTAGCTTCATAAACGATTGTTAATTTATATTAATTACAATAACATGGTTAAAATAACTTGACCCATGGTTAGTTATTGAAAATTTTCCTATCGGAAGAAGCTAATATTATTAGAGTGTATTTAGATTTAAGTTCATTTTTTTCTCAATTGGATACAAAACTAATATTATTAAAGGCTTTTTAGATTTAAATTTTAAATAAAATTAAAAATATTTTTCTACTCAAAAACTTCAACATTCAAAAACTATATTTGATATGAGGAGAAATTATGACGAAGCCCACTTGAACCAAATGCTTAATTGTATTTTCTTTAGATGCACAAAGATGGAAGAGATTTTATTGGAAAGGGTTATTATGGTCCCATGCATACTTACATTTATAAGATGTTTGTAATTTTTATCATTTTAGGTGAAATGTACATAAAAATCTAATGTTTATTTTAAATATTAAAATCAAAATGGTAAGTTGTTTTTTTATAAAATAATTAATTGTTGTATTTGTATTTTTATATATATTTAGATTGACAAGATGTTATATTTTATTATTTATCATCTTTATTATTATAGGTGAGGTGGGTGTTGCATTATGTTGGCATTGATGTTAAAGAGTTGATGTTTTGTCATAGTACCATTGATGTATTGATTGATGGCCTATGTTGTTATAGATGTAATTGATGTAAAAGATGTCAAGTGGTGTCATAGTGATGTATTGTCATAGATTTATGTATAGACATGATGATGTAAAGGGTGGTCATTGTTGTCTTGTCATGGTTGATAGGAATAACCAAATGGATCAACTCCAAAGTGGTCCCCTTATGGTGAAAGACCTCACGGGAAGACGCTCTTGGATAAAGTTCTCAAAGTGGTCCCCTTATGGTGAAATCCCTCACGAGAAGACACTTTGTGAAGTCCAAATGGTTAGGTAGCCCAACAACATGGTTAGGCAACCCAAGTTTGATTAAGGAATAATGTAATGAATATCAATGAATTTGCAGGAGAAACTACTCTATATGTATAATATATGTCATGCCATTTCCAGTGATATGTGGAATGTCACATAACTCTTCACGGTTAGAGAATTATGTCCATATGAAGTTGGAGAATCCTCATGAGTTATCTAGAAGCCTCTAGAAAGTCAAAGAATTTAAATAATTCTAGAAGCTCCTAGAATAAGTTGACCAGTCAAAGTGGTTAGTCATGGGTTAAAGTGGTTGTAACAAGAAAACAATTAAAAATAAATTAGTTGCAACTATAATTGGAGAGTTTACTTAAGTGGACAAAGTGGTTAAGTGGACAAAGTGGCTAAGTGGACAAGTTTGGTTAAGTGGACAAAGTGGCTAAGTGGACAAAGTGGTTAAGTGGATACTTTTAGAGGAAGCTACTTGGAGAGTATAAATAAGAGAGCAAGGGTCTCCCATTAGTATCCATTGAGAATATTGAATATATACAAGTGAATGAGGTAGCCAAAGGAGATCTAAGGAGAATTTCAGACGCAAGGTGAAGTAAAGGTCAAAATTCAAGGGAGGATAAAGTCTTTTGATGATGCTTTCTAAAGTATGTTATTTATAGGTCATCTCACCATTTTCACAATAAGTTTTTTTCTACAATGATTCAAACAACGAAATCTGGAGGTTGTTGAGACAACATATCCAAGTAACTGTGATAAACATTTAAGCTTGTGGGTCGTTGTATTTTGGGAGTTACACTCTGTGGAAAATAGGGTTTGTGGCTAGTCCTGAAACTAGTTTAAAACACGTGTTTCAGGTAAAAATGTCACAACTTCTTCATAACATATCCAAATTCAGTAAGACCAAATGAATTGTTTATATTATAGTCTTTCGTATGTTTTGTACGATTTTAAGATCCATACAACAATTATTATGTGCGAGGAATTCTCTACAAGTTTACTCTCTAGAATAATCTAGAATTCAACAAGGTATGACATTTTTGCTATAACTCATTTTCTAGAAGGTTCCAAGGAGTGAAACCTGGAGGAATTGTAGAAAAGACACTAAAGAAAATTGTGTACCATTTTCAGACCTTAATTAATTACAAGTACATAGTTATGATTTTTGCAAGTTAGGGTTGTTGACTAATCCAAAATTAGTCATGTGAGACTAAAGTACAGTTTGATGAAAATGTTAGTTTATTGTTGTTGAATTTAAGGAAGGTTTGTAGGTATGTGATCACATACACCAGGTATGTTACAGAGTTAAATATAATATTTGGATGTTGATGAGACAGGTTGAGGTGACAAGTTGGTGTGATAGGTTGTGCATAGTTCATGCACTTGTATTGGTATAGTTTGAAAGATTTATTTATGTCTACAAGATGGGTCTTGTATTTGAGGGTTGGATTCCTCACATCTTGGTTGGTGCTGAGATATGAAAGATGGGTATTGCATTGAGAGTTGGTGCTCTCTTGGATTTGGTGCTCTATTTTAGTTGGTGTTGATAAAACCCAAGGATTGTAATCCGTAATACAAAATAAAATTATACATGTATTTGGTGTTCCTTGTGTTCTTTATTGTGATGGTGCATACCTATTTATTGTTAATGTATGTTATTAATATATATTCACATGCAAGCAACTAAGTATAAATGAAAGTAATAAGTAATGATGTTGTGAATGGTGATTGCTAACTAAAGTTTTGTGAGAAGTGTAAAAATATCCATCACATTGATTCACCTCCCCCCCCCCCTCTCAGTTTGATCAATGTGTCCAACAATTGGTATCAGATAAGGCATTCACTATTAGACTTAACAAGCTTGGAGGAGATCCCTCGACACACAAATGGATGATGAAGTTCCAATCTTTGATGAGAAAAATTATTCAGCATGGACAATAGAAATGAAAGGGTATTTGAAAGCAAAAGGAGCAGGTGTTTGGAAATAATCTATTGGTGGATTAGTTCCCTTGAAGAATAAGTCAAAGTTTCCAGCTCAAAAGGAAGAAAAGAAGAACGATGCATTGGCTCTCAAGACCATTTTCAATGGACTCTCAATTTTTGTCAAAGAAAGCATGGGATAATGTACTTCCGGCAAGGATCTATGGTTGAAGCTAGAGAAGACATATCAAGAAAAAAAGGAAGACACTAAAGAAAATTCCATCAATAACAATGAAGGCAAAGACTCTCCAAAATCCTCTGATTGCAATAATTCTAAGTGTGATGATGTTAAATGTTTCTCTACAAGTGAAGAAGAAAATCTACAAGTAGTTTTTGTAGAATCAGATGACATTTATCCTATACATGAAGAGGAATATTTGCTGAAGATTAAAGTTAAATTTTTATCTGATTTAGATGATGTTAGAAGTGAAATAGGACATTACTCAATTGCTTTTAAGTATCTTGAAAAATACACCAAGGAAGTCCTAGAAAAGTACCCAAGATATTCCATGGCACTAAAGAAAATGATCAAAGAACAAGAAGAAAGTAAAAAGACTCAATTAGAAGAAAAGAAGAAGAGATCAAAAGACTAAAGAATTAAATAGAAGAAAAGAAGAAGGTAGATGATGAGCTTAGCAAAATTCTTGAAGTTAATGTCAATATTAAGACCAAAATTAAAGAAGCCAAAAGAATAGAGGAACTATTGAAGAATCAAGTAAATGAAAAGGAAGATTCATGCCATAAGTTGGAAGCTAAAGTTGTTGATCTTAGAAAGAAAGTAGAGAAGTAAAGAACTCACATCAATTTCATGAACAACTCAACAATCCTGGATGAGATCCTAGATAGCAAAAGATCTCCAAATGATAAACCAGGTCTTGGATACAACAAGGAAGATATACATCTTGAAGCTAGCACTTCTAAGAAGTATGAGGTAAGTTCTTCAATCTCAAAAGGTGGAAGTAATATTGCAAGTCAACCATATACAAAAATCAAGGAAACTTTCAAAATAACAAAGCAAGGAAGAAATCAAGAATCCATATTTACATCTCAGAGCAAATTCAAAAGAGAGACACCTTCAAGATGGACACCAAAACAAAGGTATGAAAAAAAATTTCATGGTCACTGCTACTCATGTAATGAATATGGTCACAAAGGTTTGGATTGTATACATTATGCAAGGTGAAGACTTCATAACACCCTAAGGTGTTGGATATGTAATCAAGTGGGACACATTGTTGCTCATTGTCACACCATGAGATGCTACAACTATAGTGGGTTTGGCCACAAATCCCAGGATTGCTGGAACAGAAGAAGACATTCCATGAGGAGTGTTTCATATAGCATGACAAGAATAACACATGAAGCTAGGAAGGATGAAAATTTTGAAAAGATGGAAGATCAGATCTCAAGTTTTGAGAAGCTAGGACACCTTCATAAGTGGGTGAAGAAGACTGAACAACCAAAACATAATGGTAGGCATGAGGCAATCTCAAGATTTATTTTTTCTGAAG
>JZKD02S2126184.1:0-15326 GCA_000966675.3 Picea glauca
AACACATTAGATAGGAAATTCAATTAAGAGAAAAATTATAGAGCATAATAATACAGAAAGAAAGAAAACATACTGCACTACCCTTGAACTTGGTTTCAGGGTTCATAAAATAAAGGAAAATGGAAGATATCAGTAGTAGGTTAGTCATCCTTGTACTAGTTTAAGAAGAAAGTACAAGACTTTTTTATTTCATGTTGAGTTTTAGTTAACTAACTTTCAGAGATATTTTAGTTGTGGTAATTGGATCAACACTATGTTTATACAGTATATACAGCTTAAGTGGACCTAATAGTTAAAAACATGTGTTTCCTCCTAAAAGATCACAAGTTCAAATCCAGAGGAATAGGGTATATATAATCACCAATTTAGTGTCTGACTTAGCCTTGACCTTAAAATTAGATTATTATTATTACAATAAGACATACCATATACAGCAGCACCTATACACAGTAATAAAAAAGAAGCAGTTAATCCTAATCTACAGAATAAATGAGATCACAAGATGCATGATGGGTTCAGCTGAAGTTGTCAAGTTGAAGTCAGAAGCAGAGTTCATGTTAGTATAGACATAATCCATGCTTTTTAGCTATACAGTCACCAATCAAAGCCAAGCCAAACTGAAGCCACTCTTCAATGAGCCAATGAACACATCAGCTTCACATGTTCAGATATCAAAAAATTGCACTAGTAGCCTATCAGCAAGACTTCTAAGTAACAACCTTTCATCCAAAGGTGAACGTTACATTTGTTTCTATTGCAGAACTTGAACAGAAGATCCTCTCTCAAGCTTCAAACATTATGATACTGTTCTATTTCGGAATGAGTACAATAAGGGAAAAAAGCACTCGACATGAAGAATATCATTGGCAAAATATTATTTCTTGTCATTATCAAATAATTTATTGAATTTCTTGCAGTCTTCTGCACTGTTGTATAGCTTATTCGCTCATCTCCAATATTGAGTTTTAATTCAAAACGTTCCTTTGAATTTTCCTAGGGAAACATTAAATGCTGCATGGATTCTTGGTCTTCCAAAAAAATGACCTCGATTTGTTACACGCCCTTGCAAGATATTTTTCAGAGCTTGTGAAATCACCCATCCCCAGCCATGCTGGATGTGGAGATTTCCAACAAGCTCTAAGAAAGTCCAGAGTGAAATTATCTTTCCTTTCCACTCTCTATAAATACAGAGAGTTTTTCAGAAAAGGGCCTTGCAAGTACAGCAAAAGCTCTCTCAATTGACTCTATCCTCGCAGTGCCCTGATACAAACAAGACAGTAGTGCACATTTTTAATTTTGGTCCTATGTCGGAACTTGCACAGCAGAGGGGATGCTAAAACAAACTAATGATTAAACATTATCATGATCACTTAGCCTAGAGAGAAGAAAAAAATTATAGATATGCTCTGAGGCTAAGGTTTCTGATTGATAGCATATTGGGAATAGATCTGAAAGTTTAAGGCCGAAATTACTTGCCACTCTGTGACATTAAATGTTTTTGGGTAGTGCGGTGATTGCACGGGCTAGAGGTTGCCGCTTTTGAAGCTTGTCATAAGGCTACAGGGGGCCATCTAAATGGCTATCCGGCCGTTGATACTGTTATTTCGGCAAACACGCAGCCAAGGCTCCGAAGAAGCTCGTCTTCAAAACAGTGCAGTGCATGAGATGATGAAATCCTTCCTTATGAATTCCTCTTTCATGTTAATATTAAAGATTATGAATGTGTTGTTCTACGCGAAAAATTGAAAAGCACACACTCCTTGGGTAATATTGGGATTTTTAATAACATTTTATAATAATAATAATATAATTTTAAGTTCATAGCAAAGTCAAACATCAAATTGGTGTATGAGACCCCCTTGTTTGTGGGACAAGGGATCTCCTACGTTCAGCCATTTGAATATGTTAATTCATTTGTCATGAACCAACTCCTTGAAAAGAGTGTTTATCTTGAGGTTGATGTATTTGTCATGAACCAACTCCTTGAAAAGAGTGTTTATCTTGAGGTTGATGTATGGAGGGATTTAAAAGAATATGTCTACATCCAAAGGGAGGTGAGTCATCCATCAACCTTCCCAATTGTTGTTTGTTCAAAAAACAAAGTATATCCACACAAGTAGAACATCTTAAAGAAACACTCACACGTAGAGGAAAGATCGGTTACATAATTAAAACTCACAAAGAGAGAAATAATTCACAACACTTAGGCAATTAAATAATGTAGGAAATAATTTACAAGAATATCTCTTAGTTCAATTATTAACAAATGACCTTGCATGCTCTTTAAATAGAGATCATGAACCAATGAGGTGTTTAGCCATGGATCAAGTGTCATTAATATCGAGAAGATGTTTGCACCATCCAATCACTCATATGTAGGACATGATTTTGACCATCAGATTAGTAAAGTACAAAGTACACTTTAACGTAAAGACACATTAAACCAAGCTGAACTTAAACAATCTCCTAGTGTCAAAATATCCTAACACCCCCCTTTAAGAACAACTTGGGATAGGATAGATGTATTTACAAAGTGACAAAAGGAGAAGGAAGAAGGCATTAGAGCCTATCCCCCCTTAATGACAACTTCCCGAACTCCTAACATAAACCAAAGCTTTAAGAACTTCACTTATGTGAGGGGCTTCATGAAAATGTTAGTGACTTGGTCATTTGTGTAGCAATAGAGCACTTCAAGGGTGCACCCTTGAAGAATCTTATGAATGAAGTACACGTGTAAATCAATGAATGTGTTGCACTACTATTACACTAACTCTTTGGAGAGCTAAAAGACACTATGATTGTCACACCAAAGAGTGGTGAGATGTTGTTGTTGGAATCCAAACTCTGAAAGGATTTGTCTATGCCAAAGAACTTCTTGGTTTGAATGAATGGTTTTTCGATACTATGCTTTTGCGGAAGAAAGAGAAAGGGCATTGTGTTTCATCCAAGCCCAAGTTATAGTTCTAGAATCGAGGTTGAAAACAGACCCTGCAGTAAAAATTTGATCATTAGGCTTGACAACCAAGTGGGAATCTGTAAAGCCAACTCACTGAGGAGATCATTTAAATTTTATTGTATGCCAAACTGAATTGTACCTCGAATATATTGAAGTATCCTCTTTGTTACTTTCCAATGGCTTTCAAGGTGTTCTTCCATGTACCAGGCAATAAAATCAACAACAAATGATATGTCAAGACCAGTTTGAGTTAAATACGAAAGGTTGCCAACTAACTATAGATACAAAGTGACATCCACTTAGGGTGAGGTGCAGGTGGTAGAAAGTTTAACTCCAAACTAGAAGGAAGATGGGTTGGTTTACAATCATCCATGTGAAAGCAGTGAAGAAGGTCACATGCATACTTAGGTTGGGAAAGAGAAATGCCTTCCTTGGTCACCTATGAAAAAATGGTCACCTACTCACTTGGTATAGGAATTAGGATCAAAGTGGAATCTAGAAAATCTAGAGTCAAGCAAGAATTAGTCAATTTTTGCATGCCAAGCTCGAGGATCTTGCTAGAGGTCATAAAAGGATTTCTTGAGGCAACAAACAAGACTGGAGTCACTTTGAAAAAAGTAAGAGGTTGTTCCATATAAATTTGTTCTTGCAAAGCCCCATGAAAGGCAGGTTTGACATCCATTTGATGGACCTCCAATCAATATGAGGCGAAATCAATGATATTATCAATGATATTAGGTGGTACAAGCATAAAAAACATAGCTCCTGCAAGTTATTGTCTCCAAACTGTTGCCACTTAACGGGATCTAGGTTTAGCAAGTCCCCCTTTGTAATCCATGTACTCTTTGTTGGTGCTACGCCTTCCCACTGGACCAAATATCGGTTGTACTGGTCTTGTTGAGTATGAAGGGTCTTCTATTCTAAAATATGTGCAATCTTTTCCTTTTTCTTGCTCAGAATGGCTTGTTGCCAATCCACCTTCGCCTCATTGTCATCACCCAGATCGTCCCCATGGAAGATATATAAATCAGAAATGTTAAACACGGTGGAAATATCGAGATCAGCTGGTAAATCGACTTTATAAGCTTTGTCATTAATTTTCTTGAGAATCTTGCAAGGACCAAATTTCTTATACTTAAATTTGTGGTAGGTTCCTCTAGGAAACCACTCTTTCCATAAATAAACCATCACCAAATCACCTTCATTGAATACCTAGTATCATTGATGAGAATCTTTTATAAATTTGTTTTATTCATTACTGGCATGCAATTTTTCTCTCACATGTTGTTGCAATTGTTGAATGTGTTTTGCAAATGCTTCCCCATCATCATTGATCCTATCCCCATGTGGTAGTTGCACCAAATCTAGGACACCCATAAGATTTCTACCATAAACAACCTTAAATGGAGATTTACCTGTAGATCTATTCACTGAACAATTGTAGGAAAATCCTACTTGAGGTAAAGCCAAATCCCACTACTTGGGATTCTCTCTAACAATGCTCCGTAATAGGTTTCCCAAACTCCGATTTACCACCTCGGTTTGCCCATCTGTTTGGGGGTGATAGACCATGTTGAACTGTAATTTAGTCCCCATTTTATTCTATAAAGTCCTCCAAAAATGACCCAAGAACCGAGTATCTCTATCGGAGGTAATAGTTTTTAGAACCCCATGCAATCTAACAATTTTTCCACCCTTGATGCATCACTAGTTTTCTTGCAAGCAATGAAATGAGCCATTTTAGAGAACCTACCAACAAGCACAAAAATAGAATCATTACCTCGCTATGTGTTTGGGAGTCCCAACACAAAGTCCATGCTCATATCTACCATTGGGTCTGCGGGCACTGGTAATGGCATATACAACCCTGTGTTCTGTGAGTGTCCTTTAGCCATTTGACAAATCCTACATCATGCCACATACTTGGTTACATATTTTTTCATCTTCGACCAGTAATATTTATCTTTGATTAAGGCTAGTGTATTATCCTTTCCAAAATGTCCTACCAAACCACTACTGTGAATTTCTCTGATAATATTTTCCCTCATAGAACCAATTGGAATGCATAGTTATTTTCCTTTGAAGAGGTAGCCATCCTGCATAAAATATTCACCCTGAGTAAGATCCATGTTCCTAGTGACTGGATTCTTCAATTGTTCCACAATCTCCTGAAAATCGTTATCAGACGCATAGAGATCCTTTAATGCAACAAACCCAATCACTTGATTGTCCATGGTTGTCAAAAGAATAGTGCACCGAATCAAAGCAGCTGCAACTTGATTATGTCATCCTGATTTGTGCTTCATAACAAAGGTGTAGTCTAGTAAGAAAGAGACACATTTTGCATGTCTATTGTTCAATTTCTTTTGGGTGTTTACATATTTTAATGTAATGTGATCGGTAAATAACACAAACTTCTTCGGCACTAAATAATGCCTCCATTGTTGCAATGCTTGCACAATTGCATAAAATTCTACATCATATGTGGAGTAGTTCTTTCTTACCTCATTCAACTTTTCACTAAAAAATGCAATTGTTTACGTGCTTGGCTAAGTACATCTCCAATGCCTACATGTGAAGCATCAAAGTCTACCTCAAACACTTTATCAAAATTTGGTAAGGCTAATATAGGTGCCTTGGTTACCTTCTTCTTTAAAAACTTAAAACTTTCCTCAGCTTCATTGGTCCACATGAATGTCTTGCCTTTGGTGCAATCTATTATGGGTGCTACAATACCACTAAAATTTCAAATAAATTTTAAGTAAAAGGTGGCCAATCCATGAAAACTTCTTACCTGTGTTATGCTTCGAGGGCTAGGCAACTCCAAAATTGCTCTAACCTTCTCTGAATCCATCTTGCTCCTTTTGTTGAGATGACAAAACCCATAAATACCAAACTTTCTTGCATGAACCTACATTTCTTCAAGTTTGCATAAAGTTGATGTTTTCTCAACACATCTAATATAATTTTTAAATGTTGCAAATGATCTTCTTTGTTGTTACTGAAAACTAGGATGTCATCAAAATAAATGAAAACAAACTTACCAATATAAGGTCTAAGCACAATATTCATCAACTGCATGAAAGTACTAGGTGCATTGGACAGCCCGAATGGCATCACCATCCATTCATATAGGCCATCCCTGATCTTGAAGGCAGATTTCCATTCATCCCCTTCGTGAATCCGGATCTGTTGGTATTCACTTCGTTAATCAATTTTATTAAAATATTTAGCTCTGGCTAGCACATCCATCATGTCGTCCAAGCCCAGTATAGGAAACCGATATTTGATGGTAATTTTATTGATTTCTTTGTTATATGTGCACATCCTCCATGTATTATATTTTTTTGGAGTCAACAATGTCAGTATAGCGCAAGGACTCATGCTTTCTCTTACCACACCTTTCTTTATAAGTTTTGCTACTTGTTGATTGAGCTCTGCATGTTGTGTAGGATGCATCCTATAAGCTGCCAGATTAGGTAAAGATGATCATGGGATTAGATCAATGTGATGTTGAATATCCCTCTTTGGTGGAAGGCCATTAAGGTATTTCATTAGGGATAACATCAACATATTCTTCTAGTACCTTAGCCTTTGTTTCCTTATCAAACTCTCTTTCCAACAACATATTCTTATCTTTCCCTTCATCCTTAAGGAGCAATAAGACGACTTTCGATCCATCCTTCCAAAAGGTGTAGGTATTCTTTTCTCCATCATGCACGACTTTTTTGTCATATTGCCAAGGCCTCCCCAATAACATATGATATGCATCCATCGGAATGACATCACACCATACTTCATATTTATAAGTCTTATCAATGGAAAACTTGATCTAACATAGTTTATTAATGGTGACTTCATTCCCTTTTTTGAACCATGCAATTCGCTAAGGACGGGGATGTGTTTCATAGCGTAATTTCAACTTATCTATCATCTCTTTGGAAACCATATTCTCACAACCGCCACTATCAACAATAACTTGACATACCTTTCCCCCAAAAGTGCATCCAGTTTGAAAAATATTTGTTCGAAACCAAGAATCTTCATTGTCACTACTCTGCCTTTGCTCTTTTTCGGGAATCACCATTGACCTCTGTATCATGAGATTCTCCTCCATATCCGGTGGGACTTCAGATTTAGCTCCTTCTTCTTCATTCTCAGCTTGGACCAAGTTTAAACTAGGTTGTTNAACACATTAGATAGGAAATTCAATTAAGAGAAAAATTATAGAGCATAATAATACAGAAAGAAAGAAAACATACTGCACTACCCTTGAACTTGGTTTCAGGGTTCATAAAATAAAGGAAAATGGAAGATATCAGTAGTAGGTTAGTCATCCTTGTACTAGTTTAAGAAGAAAGTACAAGACTTTTTTATTTCATGTTGAGTTTTAGTTAACTAACTTTCAGAGATATTTTAGTTGTGGTAATTGGATCAACACTATGTTTATACAGTATATACAGCTTAAGTGGACCTAATAGTTAAAAACATGTGTTTCCTCCTAAAAGATCACAAGTTCAAATCCAGAGGAATAGGGTATATATAATCACCAATTTAGTGTCTGACTTAGCCTTGACCTTAAAATTAGATTATTATTATTACAATAAGACATACCATATACAGCAGCACCTATACACAGTAATAAAAAAGAAGCAGTTAATCCTAATCTACAGAATAAATGAGATCACAAGATGCATGATGGGTTCAGCTGAAGTTGTCAAGTTGAAGTCAGAAGCAGAGTTCATGTTAGTATAGACATAATCCATGCTTTTTAGCTATACAGTCACCAATCAAAGCCAAGCCAAACTGAAGCCACTCTTCAATGAGCCAATGAACACATCAGCTTCACATGTTCAGATATCAAAAAATTGCACTAGTAGCCTATCAGCAAGACTTCTAAGTAACAACCTTTCATCCAAAGGTGAACGTTACATTTGTTTCTATTGCAGAACTTGAACAGAAGATCCTCTCTCAAGCTTCAAACATTATGATACTGTTCTATTTCGGAATGAGTACAATAAGGGAAAAAAGCACTCGACATGAAGAATATCATTGGCAAAATATTATTTCTTGTCATTATCAAATAATTTATTGAATTTCTTGCAGTCTTCTGCACTGTTGTATAGCTTATTCGCTCATCTCCAATATTGAGTTTTAATTCAAAACGTTCCTTTGAATTTTCCTAGGGAAACATTAAATGCTGCATGGATTCTTGGTCTTCCAAAAAAATGACCTCGATTTGTTACACGCCCTTGCAAGATATTTTTCAGAGCTTGTGAAATCACCCATCCCCAGCCATGCTGGATGTGGAGATTTCCAACAAGCTCTAAGAAAGTCCAGAGTGAAATTATCTTTCCTTTCCACTCTCTATAAATACAGAGAGTTTTTCAGAAAAGGGCCTTGCAAGTACAGCAAAAGCTCTCTCAATTGACTCTATCCTCGCAGTGCCCTGATACAAACAAGACAGTAGTGCACATTTTTAATTTTGGTCCTATGTCGGAACTTGCACAGCAGAGGGGATGCTAAAACAAACTAATGATTAAACATTATCATGATCACTTAGCCTAGAGAGAAGAAAAAAATTATAGATATGCTCTGAGGCTAAGGTTTCTGATTGATAGCATATTGGGAATAGATCTGAAAGTTTAAGGCCGAAATTACTTGCCACTCTGTGACATTAAATGTTTTTGGGTAGTGCGGTGATTGCACGGGCTAGAGGTTGCCGCTTTTGAAGCTTGTCATAAGGCTACAGGGGGCCATCTAAATGGCTATCCGGCCGTTGATACTGTTATTTCGGCAAACACGCAGCCAAGGCTCCGAAGAAGCTCATCTTCAAAACAGTGCAGTGCATGAGATGATGAAATCCTTCCTTATGAATTCTTCTTTCCTGTTAATATTAAAGATTATGAATGTGTTGTCCTATGCGAAAACATCAAATTGTTGTATGAGACTTCCTTGTTTGTGGGACAAGGGATTTCCTATGCTCAGCCATTTGAATATGTTAATTCATTTGCCATGAACCAACTCCTTGAAAAGAGTGTTTATCTTGAGGTTGATATATCGAGGGATTTAAAAGAATGTGTCTACATCCAAAAGGAGGTGAGTCATCCATCAACCAATACATTAACCTTCCCAATTGTTGTTTGTTCAAAAAAGAAAGTATATCCACACAAGTAGAACATCTTAAAGAAACACTCACACGGAGAGGAAAGATCGGTTACATAATTAAAACTCACAAAGAGGGAAACAATTCACAACACTTAGGCAATTAAATAATGTAGGAAATAATTTACAAGAATATCTCTTAGTTCAATTATTAACAAATGACCTTGCATGCTCTTTAAATAGAGATCATGAACCAATCAGGTGTTTAGCCATGGATCAAGTGTCATTAATATCGAGAAGATGTTTGCACCATCCAATCACTCATGTGTAGGACATGATTGTGACCATCAAATTAGTAAAGTACAAAAGTACACTTTAACGTAAAGACACATTAAACCAAGTTGAACTTAAACAATCTCCTAGTGTCAAAATATCCTAACACCCTCCTTTAAGAACAACTTGGGATAGGATAGATGTATTTACAAAGTGACAAAAGGAGAAGGAAGAAGGCATTAGAGCCTATCCCCCCTTAATGACAACTTCTTGAACTCCTAACATAAACCAAAGCTTTAAGACCTTTCATGAAAATGTTAGTGACTTGGTCATTTGTGTAGCAATAGAGCACTTCAAGGGTGCACCCTTGAAGAATCTTATGAATGAAGTACACGTGTAAATCAATGAATGTGTTGCACTACTATTACACTAACTCTTTGGAGAGCTAAAAGACACTATGATTGTCACACCAAAGAGTGGTGAGATGTTGTTGTTGGAATCCAAACTCTGAAAGGATTTGTCTATGCCAAAGAACTTCTTGGTTTGAATGAATGGTTTTTCGATACTATGCTTTTGCGGAAGAAAGAGAAAGGGCATTGTGTTTCATCCAAGCCCAAGTTATAGTTCTAGAATCGAGGTTGAAAACAGACCCTGCAGTAAAAATTTGATCATTAGGCTTGACAACCAAGTGGGAATCTGTAAAGCCAACTCACTGAGGAGATCATTTAAATTTTATTGTATGCCAAACTGAATTGTACCTCGAATATATTGAAGTATCCTCTTTGTTACTTTCCAATGGCTTTCAAGGTGTTCTTCCATGTACCAGGCAATAAAATCAACAACAAATGATATGTCAAGACCAGTTTGAGTTAAATACGAAAGGTTGCCAACTAACTATAGATACAAAGTGACATCCACTTAGGGTGAGGTGCAGGTGGTAGAAAGTTTAACTCCAAACTAGAAGGAAGATGGGTTGGTTTACAATCATCCATGTGAAAGCAGTGAAGAAGGTCACATGCATACTTAGGTTGGGAAAGAGAAATGCCTTCCTTGGTCACCTATGAAAAAATGGTCACCTACTCACTTGGTATAGGAATTAGGATCAAAGTGGAATCTAGAAAATCTAGAGTCAAGCAAGAATTAGTCAATTTTTGCATGCCAAGCTCGAGGATCTTGCTAGAGGTCATAAAAGGATTTCTTGAGGCAACAAACAAGACTGGAGTCACTTTGAAAAAAGTAAGAGGTTGTTCCATATAAATTTGTTCTTGCAAAGCCCCATGAAAGGCAGGTTTGACATCCATTTGATGGACCTCCAATCAATATGAGGCGAAATCAATGATATTATCAATGATATTAGGTGGTACAAGCATAAAAAACATAGCTCCTGCAAGTTATTGTCTCCAAACTGTTGCCACTTAACGGGATCTAGGTTTAGCAAGTCCCCCTTTGTAATCCATGTACTCTTTGTTGGTGCTACGCCTTCCCACTGGACCAAATATCGGTTGTACTGGTCTTGTTGAGTATGAAGGGTCTTCTATTCTAAAATATGTGCAATCTTTTCCTTTTTCTTGCTCAGAATGGCTTGTTGCCAATCCACCTTCGCCTCATTGTCATCACCCAGATCGTCCCCATGGAAGATATATAAATCAGAAATGTTAAACACGGTGGAAATATCGAGATCAGCTGGTAAATCGACTTTATAAGCTTTGTCATTAATTTTCTTGAGAATCTTGCAAGGACCAAATTTCTTATACTTAAATTTGTGGTAGGTTCCTCTAGGAAACCACTCTTTCCATAAATAAACCATCACCAAATCACCTTCATTGAATACCTAGTATCATTGATGAGAATCTTTTATAAATTTGTTTTATTCATTACTGGCATGCAATTTTTCTCTCACATGTTGTTGCAATTGTTGAATGTGTTTTGCAAATGCTTCCCCATCATCATTGATCCTATCCCCATGTGGTAGTTGCACCAAATCTAGGACACCCATAAGATTTCTACCATAAACAACCTTAAATGGAGATTTACCTGTAGATCTATTCACTGAACAATTGTAGGAAAATCCTACTTGAGGTAAAGCCAAATCCCACTACTTGGGATTCTCTCTAACAATGCTCCGTAATAGGTTTCCCAAACTCCGATTTACCACCTCGGTTTGCCCATCTGTTTGGGGGTGATAGACCATGTTGAACTGTAATTTAGTCCCCATTTTATTCTATAAAGTCCTCCAAAAATGACCCAAGAACCGAGTATCTCTATCGGAGGTAATAGTTTTTAGAACCCCATGCAATCTAACAATTTTTCCACCCTTGATGCATCACTAGTTTTCTTGCAAGCAATGAAATGAGCCATTTTAGAGAACCTACCAACAAGCACAAAAATAGAATCATTACCTCGCTATGTGTTTGGGAGTCCCAACACAAAGTCCATGCTCATATCTACCATTGGGTCTGCGGGCACTGGTAATGGCATATACAACCCTGTGTTCTGTGAGTGTCCTTTAGCCATTTGACAAATCCTACATCATGCCACATACTTGGTTACATATTTTTTCATCTTCGACCAGTAATATTTATCTTTGATTAAGGCTAGTGTATTATCCTTTCCAAAATGTCCTACCAAACCACTACTGTGAATTTCTCTGATAATATTTTCCCTCATAGAACCAATTGGAATGCATAGTTATTTTCCTTTGAAGAGGTAGCCATCCTGCATAAAATATTCACCCTGAGTAAGATCCATGTTCCTAGTGACTGGATTCTTCAATTGTTCCACAATCTCCTGAAAATCGTTATCAGACGCATAGAGATCCTTTAATGCAACAAACCCAATCACTTGATTGTCCATGGTTGTCAAAAGAATAGTGCACCGAATCAAAGCAGCTGCAACTTGATTATGTCATCCTGATTTGTGCTTCATAACAAAGGTGTAGTCTAGTAAGAAAGAGACACATTTTGCATGTCTATTGTTCAATTTCTTTTGGGTGTTTACATATTTTAATGTAATGTGATCGGTAAATAACACAAACTTCTTCGGCACTAAATAATGCCTCCATTGTTGCAATGCTTGCACAATTGCATAAAATTCTACATCATATGTGGAGTAGTTCTTTCTTACCTCATTCAACTTTTCACTAAAAAATGCAATTGTTTACGTGCTTGGCTAAGTACATCTCCAATGCCTACATGTGAAGCATCAAAGTCTACCTCAAACACTTTATCAAAATTTGGTAAGGCTAATATAGGTGCCTTGGTTACCTTCTTCTTTAAAAACTTAAAACTTTCCTCAGCTTCATTGGTCCACATGAATGTCTTGCCTTTGGTGCAATCTATTATGGGTGCTACAATACCACTAAAATTTCAAATAAATTTTAAGTAAAAGGTGGCCAATCCATGAAAACTTCTTACCTGTGTTATGCTTCGAGGGCTAGGCAACTCCAAAATTGCTCTAACCTTCTCTGAATCCATCTTGCTCCTTTTGTTGAGATGACAAAACCCATAAATACCAAACTTTCTTGCATGAACCTACATTTCTTCAAGTTTGCATAAAGTTGATGTTTTCTCAACACATCTAATATAATTTTTAAATGTTGCAAATGATCTTCTTTGTTGTTACTGAAAACTAGGATGTCATCAAAATAAATGAAAACAAACTTACCAATATAAGGTCTAAGCACAATATTCATCAACTGCATGAAAGTACTAGGTGCATTGGACAGCCCGAATGGCATCACCATCCATTCATATAGGCCATCCCTGATCTTGAAGGCAGATTTCCATTCATCCCCTTCGTGAATCCGGATCTGTTGGTATTCACTTCGTTAATCAATTTTATTAAAATATTTAGCTCTGGCTAGCACATCCATCATGTCGTCCAAGCCCAGTATAGGAAACCGATATTTGATGGTAATTTTATTGATTTCTTTGTTATATGTGCACATCCTCCATGTATTATATTTTTTTGGAGTCAACAATGTCAGTATAGCGCAAGGACT
This sequence comes from Picea glauca, assembly GCA_000966675.3. Lineage (NCBI taxonomy): Eukaryota > Viridiplantae > Streptophyta > Pinopsida > Pinales > Pinaceae > Picea > Picea glauca. The sequence goes on from JZKD02S2126184.1 coordinate 13,335, forward strand.
CATGCTTTCTCTTACCACACCTTTCTTTATAAGTTTTGCTACTTGTTGATTGAGCTCTGCATGTTGTGTAGGATGCATCCTATAAGCTGCCAGATTAGGTAAAGATGATCATGGGATTAGATCAATGTGATGTTGAATATCCCTCTTTGGTGGAAGGCCATTAAGGTATTTCATTAGGGATAACATCAACATATTCTTCTAGTACCTTAGCCTTTGTTTCCTTATCAAACTCTCTTTCCAACAACATATTCTTATCTTTCCCTTCATCCTTAAGGAGCAATAAGACGACTTTCGATCCATCCTTCCAAAAGGTGTAGGTATTCTTTTCTCCATCATGCACGACTTTTTTGTCATATTGCCAAGGCCTCCCCAATAACATATGATATGCATCCATCGGAATGACATCACACCATACTTCATATTTATAAGTCTTATCAATGGAAAACTTGATCTAACATAGTTTATTAATGGTGACTTCATTCCCTTTTTTGAACCATGCAATTCGCTAAGGACGGGGATGTGTTTCATAGCGTAATTTCAACTTATCTATCATCTCTTTGGAAACCATATTCTCACAACCGCCACTATCAACAATAACTTGACATACCTTTCCCCCAAAAGTGCATCCAGTTTGAAAAATATTTGTTCGAAACCAAGAATCTTCATTGTCACTACTCTGCCTTTGCTCTTTTTCGGGAATCACCATTGACCTCTGTATCATGAGATTCTCCTCCATATCCGGTGGGACTTCAGATTTAGCTCCTTCTTCTTCATTCTCAGCTTGGACCAAGTTTAAACTAGGTTGTTGTCCTTGCTTCGGCTCTTACATGTTATAATTTGAGCATTGAAATGCTCAATGACCCTCTACACCACACCTAAAACACACATAAGGTCCTCCTTTTCCACCATAGTAACCTCTACCCCTCTGAAATCCTCTTCCTCATAGTTGATTCAGGTTACCTTTTCGAGTATGTTTTGTTTTCTCAGCTCCTTGGGATGATACACCTCTAACATAGTTAAAACCACCCTATGAGGCAGACGATGTAGCCCTCCTTGCTCCTCTATTCCTTTGAGAAAATTGTTGGTTTTGTTTTTCCTCGATCTTTAAGGCTAATTGGTATGCCTCTTCCATGTTGTGAACGCTATGCATGCTCAATTCATCTTGAATAGAAAATTTTAAACAATTCACATACCTTGCAACCAGTTGCTCATCAGTTTCTTGGTGATCCACATGAATGGACAACTGAGAAAACTCGTTTGTGAGTCCCTCCATGGTGGACAGGTTTTGATTCAAGTTCTGAAATCTACAAAAAAGGGTATGGGCATAGTCCAAAGGAAAAAAAAAATCTCGCAAATTTTTTTACATCTTATCCTAGGTCCTAATTTTGTCTTTTCTTTTTTTTGTTCCGTCTTTCTGCACATGATCCCACCAGAGCATGGTGTGACCCTTCAACTTGGTTCATGCAAATTTCACCCTCTTTTTGTAAATTCAAACCTTGTAAAATGTCTATTGTAAACAGATATTTAGAAAAGAACAGAAAAGATACAATGGCAAATACAAACATTACACAGAAACTTTTACCCTGGAAACCCAAACCGGGAAAACCAACATATATTATATTCATTCATTGTGTTAAATTGTTTACAATACAATATACATATAGGAGCCAGCGACATCCAAAACCCTAACCCAATGACCTGGATTAGTCCAAAACCCCAATTCCTTAACCGGAAATAGAAAACCATCGGCAAAAACCATGTGCCGAAAAAACCACCTAATACATGACACATTTCCCGAGGTAGGTGTCACATTTCCCGAGGCAGAAAAAAATTGTGCAAAAAATATAACACATACCCAACATTCTCCCACTTGTCGCTTTCTTTGCATACAGGGGGTTACAGGGTTACATAGTCAAAAATCCAAGGCAACAATGCCCATGGATCCTCTACACCAAGAGAACTTCTCAGTGCTCACAGATTTTGTTAATGAGT
>JZKD02S2126184.1:22505-33619 GCA_000966675.3 Picea glauca
ATATGGACGAAGGGTGATAGAACCACCCCATATTTTACAATGTTATGTTTCAGTGTAGGCACAGGTCCACCAGGAGATGTTGCAGTTCTCATGCACTCTACGACGAGTACATGTCCCCAAGTAGGAGCAAGAGCTTATCCCCAACTCTTAGGTTTAACTAAGGAGATGATGTCTCGAGGCCCTCAGTTTGCAGACTTGAAGTACCGAGAGATAGCCTGACCAACAATGTCTACTTTCACAGACAGAGACCCACCTCGCCACCATAGCTCTAGGTTTATCATGATGGTATCCACCACATCAACTGGCTTCCAAAATATATTGGGTCTTGCTCCACGAGGTACAAGCCATGTATTATGGTGAGTGTCATTTCAATATTTGAGGCATTTTAGTTTGTTGCATCTATTACTGATTTTGATTATGTAAGGTTTGTTTGGACATTCTACTTTGTGCCATGTTTTAATTTGGTGGTTGACATTGGACCCTAACAAGTGGGTCACCCTTAGGGATATGTTTGCTACTGGGAGATCTTATGAACGATTCATCGTGCCATTCCCTACCATACTTGTCACTTTCCACACTTCATCCCCTCATCTCCTTATCTTTGGGATTTTCAGGTGTACTGACCCAAGAAGGGGTTGTACCTCATTTCATGGGAAGAAAGGGATGAAGGCCCATAGGTTTGTAGCAGGAAAAAGATAAAACCCAATCACTAACCTTCTAGATGCTCGCCTAGGGATACCGAGGACAATTAAATGTCTCTCATAATAAACTGACGGGACCTGTGAAAGATAACTAATACAAAATGCCAACCAAAGTAGAACATGTGTGGGCACTGTTTTTATTGCATAGGTAGAAGCCCCGCACATGTTTTCAACTTAGGGAAACATAATGTGACTAGGGTAGAGTCAAGGTGGGCACAATTTTTCATGCTTAGGTAGAATCCCCACCTTGGCTTCAACCTAGAAACATATTAAAAAAATAGAAGGCAAAAAATGGGCTTGGAAAAATGTTGCATTGAAAACGAAGGTGCAACACACCCTCTACAAAGGCACCCATAGATGAGACACTACAACCCCTTGTATTTCATGAACCCCATGCCCAAAAGTCTTCCACCCATCCATAAAACCTCATCAACATGACTTAGATGGAGGTCCCCTTGGGAAACACCTCTAAACGTGAGGTACGATTCACCCAATTGGTCGTTTTGTCAACCCTCCCATACCTAAACTTGGCAAATTGCATAGGGTATTTGAGAATTGGTTTATTTTGATGAGGTAGCTTGGATGTACATGCTTAGATGGCTCATTTATTGATTTGATTTACTCATAATGATGCATTTGACTTGAGATCCTTGGAGGGCGTATCCATTTGTCTTTGCATGACCTAGTTGGTGGACAGTTTTGGAAGAACAAGCCAAGCTTTGGGTTTCCATGGGGCTTGAAACCCATAGGTTGGATGCCAAGCGCCCACATTCTGGACGATGATGACATGCCTTTGGAGACCTAGAGGACACCTTGGAGGATCTTACCTATCCCCTACATGTCAAACGATTTGCTTAAGAGGGCCAAAACGTCACCTTTTGAGGGTTTGACGTCACCCTAAGGATAGGGTTTGTTGGTGGAGATGGACACTTGGAATGTTTTGAGGGAGAAGACCCTTAACATGAAAGAGATGATCCTAGTGCATGAGGAAGGAACCTTTGGATGCCCAACAATTCACCTTCAAGCTCAACGTCCACCTAAAAATGACAAAACGTTGCCCAAAAAGATGGTGACGTCATGTTTCCAAGGTTTCTTTTATGTGCAAAGTCTGAATTAAATAATATTATTTTTGTAAAGGGGCAAGATAAGGGTTGTTGACCCCTTATCTTGTGTTTTACACTAATTTTTGTTAAAATTTTGATATGCTCGTTTTACCATAGACAATGTTACACCATTGTCACCTAACCATAGACACTTACACATGCCACCCTCGAGCACAATAACCTTTTCTTAGATAGATTTCGTACATGAAGCAAGTCCTATCAGATAAACCCTAGACAAAAATACCAACATAGCTGCAGTGACAACACAATACCAAGATAACGTACCTTTTCCAAGAGAAGCACATGAGAAAGATACCAGAAAGACTGAGCAAGGAGAGACTTCACCACTATAGTTGTTGCGTCACTTTCCTCAGACTTGCACCTCATTTTTCCCTTCGTTGAACTGTTATAACTATTGCACCTTCTAAACTTGTGCCTTGATTGCAAAGTGAGTGAGTGTGTGTCAAATGATCTAGTGCATGCCTTTATTTATACTAGTCTGTCAAGGGACTTTTCAAGTAGGGTCAACTTCTCTTTATGGAGCCTTTTAATCCTTTATTATTATTCTCCTTGGGTCGACTTCTCTTCTAGGGTATTTCCACATCTGTTTAATGGTTCTCTTGCTTCCATAATCTTCTTCTCTAAGCACAAAGGTTGTCCAGAAGGTTAATACCTCCCGTAGCTACCAAAACATCAACACTCCATCTTGGCTAGGGAGGTATTATCCATGGTGTTCTCCATCTAGTAGTCTCAATCACATCCATACATGGCATGTACAAGACTACCACCAATCACATGGTCCTGCAGACCAGTCTACATGTAGCATCACCATAGCCACAGAGGTTATCCCATGATCTCACATATCATGTCACAAGTATCATCATCATAGCCACACATGTTATTTGATGAGTCTATACATCGTTGTCATGCATCTGGGGCCTCATCATCATATGTATCATCTCTTTAGTGGGCATAACCTCATCGTCCTTTCGGACCTTATGGGTCTCGATGTCCTTTCGAACCTTATGTCATTACAAGTCTTCATCTAGCTCACAAAAAACTAGGCATCTAGCTCACATAGAACTAGGTAACTATCACAACTATCCAGCTCACACCGAATCTGGACAACTAGCCCTTCTGGTTGGCACACCAGGAATCCAGTCCACAATGACTAGGAATCTAACCACAAGGATTAGGATATATAGCACACAAACACTACCCATCTAGCCGAAGGCTAGGAACACCTCCAACCACACAGGTTGGCCCTCCAACTTTGAAAGTTGGGCATCAACCAACCACAAAGGCTCGTCATACTGCTGACCCTATAAGAGGTCATGTTGACTGGTGCCATAGCCAGTAACGTGCCCGTGAATGAATACCCACTGTTGCCACACTTCGCATGCTACTGCCCCTGGAATCACATATGTAACTCATCACTCCCTCTTATGAGGGAAGTCCTTTTGGACCATGCAAAGTTTGTCCCTGAAATACTCAAACTTTATCTTCGACAAAGGATTGGTCAACACACCGACTATCTGCTCGTTTTTAGCAACATACTGGAGCTTCACTGCTCCCTTTTGTACCACATCTCAGATATAATAGTACTTGATCTCAATATTCTTTAACTTGTCCTGAAACACTGGGTTCTCTGACAACTTTATGCAACTATGGTTGTCACAGAAGATACAAGTCACCTCCAACTCGAGATCAAACAACCCTGCAAGCAACTTCCAAAGCTAGACAACTTCACAACTAGTTGAACATGCTGCTATATATTCTACCTTGACTGTACTGAGTGCCACACTAGTTTGTTTCCTGCTGAGCCACGAGATCATAGATGATCCCAAACCAAAGCAACATCCCGATGTACTCTTCCTATCTACGACACTACCAACCCTATATGAATCAACATAGCCTTGCAGTCTTATCTCACGATCCGAAACATATCTAAGTCCATAATCAACTGTACCTTTCAGGTACCTCAATTTGTGTTTTGCTGCCATCAAGTGAACATGTCTCAGTTCAACCATATACTGATTCAATGTGTTCACCGCAAAACATATATCTGGCCTTGTGTTTATCAAATACATCAACGAACTAATCATATGTCTATACATGGTGGCATCCACTATCTTTGAAGATGTATCACTCGTTAACTTCAGGTTTGTGACCATTGATGTAGGCATGGCTTTACAATCCATCAAACATATTTTCCTTGGTTAAGGAAAATCTCATTCGGTTTCTTTTGTACCTCTAGACTTAAGAAATAATCCATCGTACCTAGGTCTTTCATCTCGAACTCTGTAACAAGCTTCCTCTTACTCTCAATGATGAGCTTCATCTCATGTTAGGAACAAATCATCCACATATAACATTAATATCACTGGTCCACCATCCACAACCTTGTAGTAAAGGTTGGAATCTTCTTTACTCTTAGTAAATCCCAAGCTCATCAGAAAACTGTCAATTCTACCGTACCATACCCTGGGTGCTTACTTCAATTCATACAAGGCTTTCTTCAACCTGCACACATGTGTCTCAAAACCTTGTGGCTGCTCCATGTACACTTTCTCTTCTACTACACCGTTCAAAAAAGTTGTCTTTACATCCATCCGATGTACCTTTCATTTCATTACAACAACTATTGCAAGGATAGATCTAATCGAAATGTATCTCGCCATACTTTTCAACACTGCCATCTATTGAATGCTTGATCTTGTAGATCAACTTGGAAGTCACCACTGGCTTCCTTTCTGGTATTGGAACCAAGGAAAAATCCATATCCCATTCCTTCTTACTGGCTTCCTCCTCTGTCTATGAAACAAGGGAATCCTCCCAAGAGGTCTCATATCTTCTCGAATCCTCTGAAGCTTCGATCTAGCCTCCTCAACTCATGGAACCTTTCTGTTAGTCCTGGAAGACGTCTCTCTCTCCCATCTAAATTTGATGAGGAATACTTTCTGAACGAAAGTCTCTAAGCCACTGACTCTCTCTGAGATCTAGTTCACTCTGATTCTGCATGCTCCCTCTGAAGCTTGACTCCCTCTGAGTCTATACAATCTCCAGAGCCATCTGGTCCTTCTTCATGTGTTGACCTTCTCTGAAGTTTGAACTCCTATGAACTGTCCTGAGGAGGTTGCTCCTTCCTACTGGATCCCGAGGGCTGACTCCCTCTTAACTCTAGCTCCTTCTGAGCTGGTACTTGGTGGGGCCACCTGCCTCACCACCGGTGGAGCCATCTACTCCCCCTCATGATATGGCTCATTAATTCCATATATCTGCATCCCCTTTGCATCTTGCAAAGTATCACGAGACCATGCCGGTCTCTTCCTGATCACTAAAACAATCGTGGGTAGGCCCTTCTGGCTCTACTGACTCTTCTCGACGATCTGAAGAGTGATCAACTGAACTAGAGGGATTTGTACAGTCATCTTCAGAGCCTTCTTCTCTTTAAAATCAATCTCCATATGAGATACTTTGTATCCCACAAAAGTACCCTTCTTGCTAGAAGGTTTTGACTTCATCCTCCTCTCCTTTGTTACATGGATGTGTATGGTCATGTACACAACTCTATGTCTGGGTAGTCTTCTCCATGTCTCAACTAGAGACCATCTAGTATGTTGTCTCCTGCAACCATCATTATAGCTCCCTCTCAGAGCTATCACCTGTGACCTGCCCGTAACAAGAGAAACAACAAGAGAAAACAACATACAAGAATAACAGTCTTATAATAAGAACAATAAAAAACTAGAACATGAACAATCGTCACAGTAGCTCCTTCTCAGAGATATCACTTGTGACCTTCCTAGAACAAGAGCTAAAACAAAAATACAATAATAAGAAATAAGAACAACACTCTTCCAGTGTTGTGACCAATCATTCCTCCATGGTAAGCTACCCAGAACAAGAAACAAGAACGACAACATCTTCATGGTAACTTCCATGGAGTTTACAAGATAACCTGCCCGGAACAAGGTCAACAACCAAGAACATATCCTAGAGGAGGTCAATTTATCTTGTAAACAAGTGTATCATTAATACTGAACAATGATCTTTTACTTAATGATCATAATACCAACAATATTCAAGTGTTACTAAACATTTGATAGCAATAACAATAATATAACTCTAAAGACTGTTATTCTAGTTACAACACTTACTTATGATGCAACAGTATAACATATCAAACATGATATGCAAACCTGGAGTCTAGTTTCTACTGTCCCATTTGAGTTGTTCTATATTGTAGGAGACATCGTCACTGTTGCCTCCAACTCTTGGGCTTCCTCTGAGTGCAATCTTCCCATAGCTTGATAAAATTTGTTAGTTTTCTCATGGAACAAATTTCCTAAATAAATGATTCCCAATAGTTTGAGAGACCATTCAATGTAGTCATTACTATCTCATCTTCTTCAACTATGTCTCCAATGGCTTCAAGCTGATTTGAGATACCCTCATGAAGTAGGATTGAATGGTTTCTGAATTCTGCATCTTCACATTCTTGTGCTGTGTCCTCAATGTCATCTTCCAGTTGATATTCTTACCTTCATATAATCAGGATAAAGCATCAAACATCTACTTTGGAGTCTTCAATGATGAGACATGAGGGATCAAGTGATCCTTGATAGAATATGCAATAATCATCTTTGCTTTAACCAGGTTCTTCTTGTGTTTTGATTTAACCTCATCTCCCTCTGGATCTTAAACTTATTCAATGAAGCCTTCTAGGTCATTCTTTTCTAGAATGAACAATACTCTATATTTCCATGCTAAGAAGTTATCAACACCCTCAAGCTTCTCATCAAGCTTAGTGCTGGAAATCATTTTGCCTCGGGATCTAGAAATATGACAAAAAATGAAACTTTGCAGAAATGAATTTTGGACTTACTAATGAGTGTGCTATGCCAAGGTGACCTCATTTCTTCAAGGATCTACTCCAACTTCAACCTTTAAATGCCCAAACATCTTTGACCTAGGGTTTTATGAGAAACCCTAATTTTCCAACTTTTAAATTTTGGAGATCTGTTCGAGGGGAAAGATGCACCCTCCTTAGATGCTCTGGATTTTATGAGCAAAAAAAAATGACTATAGATTATTAACAGGTGCTTAACAAAAAATAACAGAGATACATTAAAACGGGTTTTCTATTCAATAAGGATATAAGCTGAAACTATAAAATGCAGTGGAAACAAGCTTGCTGGAATGGTGGCGGCTTGTCTCTGAGAAGAGATGTGACAGTTGTGCTCATTTGCAAGAAGATGATTACAATTAGGATCTAAAGGAATTTTTACAATAAATAGGAATTCCCAAAACCCTAGACATCCAAAAACCTAACCCTAGGAGATGAAGCACCAAAAGTCATGTGGGCCCCGTTTGGGTAAGTTAGTACATCAACTTCCCGGGGTCGTAACTTTTGCATACGATCTCTGTTTTAGGCGTATGATAGCCCGTTGGAAAGGTATCGTCGATGAGATTTATTTTGGGGGCTCAATAATACTTTTAGACATTATTAAGAAGATCCATCTCGAAAAACCTTCATTTAGGCCCTCAAAATGGCCCTGGAAGTTAAAACTGCTAAAAATAGTAAATTGCCAAAATTGTCAGAAAATTGTTTTAAGCCAGTTGGAAGAGGTGGGTGGCCACCGATATCCACCTGGATCAATCCTCCCTCCTTAAGAAGAAATGGTCTCCATTGCGTTGAGTTCCCCCATCAGATAAGGAAATTTCTGTTGAATTTGGCCCCAGGTGAGCCACTTGCCTTGGTGCAGGAGCTGCCCTGCTTTGACGACTCAATAAAGATGGATGCTTTGTTGTCGAGTGCCCTTGATTTGTGTGTCCACAATCGGATCGATGGATGCCTGTTGTATGCAGTTAGGGTTGATCTCTGTTGGTGTCAGCTGCTCTGCTACGTCTGAGGTGTCCAATAATGGTGGGAAATAAGGGCGAAGGAGATCCATGTTGAACACTGGGTGCAAGCCAAGGAAAGGAGGAATGTTGAGCTCAAAAGCATTATCCCCCACGGCCTTGGTGATGGTGTACGACGCATAACGGAGTGGGAGAATCTTCTGATGGGGTCATGTAAGCCATTCTTTCTGCAAGCGCAACCAAACTTTGTCACCCACTTGAAACTTATGTGGCACCTGATGTTGATCATGGTGCTGCTTGTACTTGTCATTGGAATTTTGTAGGATATCTTGAACCTGTTGGCAGATGTGCTAGATCCGCTCAATGAACCGGGTGGCTTTGTCAACTTCAGTTGGAGCAGGAGATGAGTCGATCGAGGTGACTGCAAGGGGAAGTGCAACATCTATGGGACCCAATGGTTGGAATCCCAACCCCACCTGAAAGGGGATGTGGCCGGTTGAGCTATGCAGGGCTCGGTTGTAGCTATGTTGGACATAGGGAAGGCTCTCATCCCATGTGTGAGGGTGCTTTGAATTATACATGCAAAGGATATGCACAATCATTTGATTTACGACCTCGGTTTGGCCATCTGTCTGGGGGTGGAAGGCCGTGGATTTGGTGAGCTTGGTGTCCAACAGTGACCAGAGGCTCGGCCAGAATGTGCTGAGAAATTGACTGTCTCAATATGAGACAATGGTTTGTGGGATTCCAAAATGTACCCAGACTTGTTCAAAGAAGAGCTTGGCAGTGGCCTCTGCTGTGATGTTCTTCTTGTAGGCAACCAAAATTTCCATCTTAGAAAAGCGATCAACAACCACAAAACATAGTCATTTCCCGCTTGGTGGACGGGAGGCCCGACATGTAGTCCATTGAGATGGATTCCCATGGCCTTTCAGAAGTGGGAAGAGGGGTGTACAGACCCCATTTCTTAGTGGTCGGTTTGGAAATAGCGCAGGCAGTGCAGGACCTGATATACTTGCTAACCTCCTGTCGAAGTTTTGGCCAGTAGAAATGTTTCTGTAGCATCGTCGCTGTCTTTTCGACGCCGAAGTGTCCCGCCACCCGACTGTAGTGGTATTCCCATATCAGCTTTGCTCGTTCGCTTGATGGAACACAGATATGGCCCAGACGACACAATAACCCATCCCAAAGATAGAAATTATCGACAACTGCGTTTGCACCCAACATTTGGTAGGCGGTGGCGAAGTTCGGGTCTGTCTCATAGAGTTGGGGCCATCCAGAGGTCTCATGGCCGCGAGAGTCTAGCACTGTGGTGAGTGTCGCGACTGACGGTCTACTGAGGCAATCAATGACGCGATTGGTGATTCATGTTTTATACTTGATGTTGAGATGGAATTGCTGCAAGTATGTGGACCACTTTTGATGGCAATCATTCTGCAATTTCCCTTGTGTCTGCATGAACTGCAGTGGCTTATGATCAGTGTGGATGATTGTCTCCTTCCCAAGAATGTAATGTCTCCACTGGAGAAAGGCTTGCACAATGGAGTACATTTCTTTGTCGTAAGTAGGGTACTTACGAACAACATCTGATAGTGTCTCACTATGATAAGCCACGGGGTGGCCATGCTGAGTGAGAATGGCACCCACCGCATAGTCTAAAGCATCTGTCTCGATCTTAAAGGGTTGTTGCAGGTCTGGTAGTGAAAGTACTAGGGCTGAGCACAAGCACTGCTTCAAATCGTTGAACGGTTGTTATTGGGACCGGCCCCACACAAATTTCGCCTTACCACCACCCTTGGTTATTTGGTTAAGGGCCTATGCAATATGGGAGAATCCCAACACAAACCTGCGATAGAAATTGGCAAGGCCCAAGAAGCTTTGAAGCTCAGTGAGTGTGGTTGGGGCTGGCCAGTCACGGATGACTTGGTTCTTGGCTGGATCCACATGTACACCATGCTGATCAATTATGTAGCCCAGGTAATCGACCATGTCCATGCTGAAGGAACATTTTTCCAAGTTGGCATATAGTTTGTGCTGCCGCAGGGTGTGCAGAACCTGCTGAATATGCTGCAAATGTTCGGTCCAAGTCTTGCTGTAAATGAGAATGTCATCCAGATACACCACTACAAAAGTATTGGTGAATGGTCACATGATATCATCCATCATCCTCATGAAAGTGGCTGGAGCATTTGTCAAACCAAAGGGCATGACCAACCATTCAAAAAGGTCTTCATTTGACTTGAAGACAATTTTACATACATCTGTCTGTTCTATCAGGACCTGGTGGTAGCCAAACTTCAGATCAATCTTACTGAAGTATTTGGCTCCCGTGAGTTGATCAAGAAGGTCATCGATTCAGGGAATCGGGTACCGGTTTCTGATTGTGATTTTATTCAGAGCCCGGTAATCAATGCAGAGTCGCCAGGTTCCATATTTCTTCTATAACATCACGATTGGGCTCCAACAAGGTGATGAGCTGGGATGGATGTGCCCCTTGTGGAGCAGTTCTTGGATATGTCGCTTGATCTCCTCATTCTCTAACAGAGAGTGACGATAGACTAGCCCATTGGGCAACGATGCGTTGGGGGTCAGATCGATGGGGTGCTTGACCTGGCAGTGCAGAGGTACCCCGGTAGGTGAGGAGAAGATATCTAAGTATTCTTTCATGATCTTATCTACTTGCTTTTGCTGTGTGGAGAGGTCGTCCGTAGAGACCCTGGATGTGGTTGTGATCTTTCGCTTATTCTGAGAGCGAATCACGAAGAAGACAAACTTCCCTTTTTGAGAGATGACCTTCCTGCATTGCTTAGCAGAGATCAAGGAAATAGCGCTAGGTGGGACTGCCTTGGGTTATCCTATGCAATTTCCTGTTCAAAGTAATAATAACACTACGAGGCCTAGACTCATATATAGCATGACGCTTCCATAAATAAGGTTGGCCCAAAATAACATCACAAACTTCGAGAGGAGAAACATCACACAATACCTTGTCTTTGAAGGGCTTGATGTCGTACGATAGTCGACACATTGGTTGACGCGGAGATCGCTTCCTTGGTGGAGCCATCCAATGGTGTAGGGTTGTGGGTGTGGTGTTGTCAGCAAGGCCAGCCGCTTGACGACCTCTGCTGAGATGAGGTTCTTCTCGCTACAACTATCCACGATGAAGTGCAACGAGGTGCCTTTTACCCACATCTGTGAATGGAAAAGGTGTTCTCCTTCTTCTGGCTCGTCTGGTTCACTAGGCTGGAGCTTGGTGGTTGCAACGGTGGCATTGGGTTCCACATCAATGATCCGTCTTCCCCTTTCTGGTTCTGGCTCAAAGTCTGAACCTGCATCTGATTCAGAGGCTTTCACTTCGGCCACCAACGACTGCTTTGAGCGACAATCAACAGTGTTATGCCAAGGGCTCTTATGGAAGTCGCACCACTTCCCGGTATCTTTCTTT
>JZKD02S2126195.1:11279-31126 GCA_000966675.3 Picea glauca
ATTCTTTTTTTAGTGTGTGTTACTGTTTGAACGTGTAGAATACTTTAGCGTGTCTTGGATCTTCTCACACAGTGGAGGATCCTAAGCTCCACTGGTCACGAAGGCTTTTGGGCTTGCCAATACTAGAGCCACCCCCGCCACCATTGAGGCGAAAGCTAGACCAACAAGGGTCTTTCGAAGCAACCGGGTTACAAACCATTGTGCCCGAACAACTCCTGGAGGAATCAACTGCCAATATTGGCTCGGTTGAAACCCCAACCACTGATACTTGGCCATTGATCAATGTACCAATCCAATTTTACGAACGCCTGTCAGTGCCTGACACAGCTATGGAAACAAACGTTGTTACTTCCTCTAGGAATTCTTCCATTCCCACCACCGTTGCTACCACAGGAGAAGCATATCCTAACTTGCTGTCATCGGTCTAGGCCACCATGGTCTCAGCCACAACTACATCGCACAGTGGGTCGATCCCATCTATCGCGGCAGCCACAAATCCCTTCAAACCCAGTGCGATAGGCTCTCCATTTTCATACGATATGCCTAGTTTGTGTACAAGTCCTGCACTCGCTCACTCCACTTCACAGACTTTGGGTCTGTGGGTAGGGAGCTATAAAACTCCTCTGCAAGGTCAACTTGGGGGAATTCCTATCCCTTTTAATGCTTTTCCTTATGTGGGAGGTCATATCTCTCCTTCATCCCCTTCGCTTGGTGGTCTGCATCAGCAGTCCGCCGGGCAGCCTGCACACACGAGTTCAATTGGAGCCGGGAGTCAAGGAATACCTATGCACACTATGCCGGTAGGTTCATCACCATTTGTTTGGAATGGGACATTTGGTAACAACACTTTCACATCCACCGCTTTCCCATCTGGGGGCACTCCCATTTTTGGACAGTCCACACCGGCGCAGGGTACTATTCATGTGCTGGGGGCACATATAGCAGGAATTTGGAACTCACAACAAGGATCTGTCCCCTCCTATGGAATGCCATTCTGGGGTAATTCTTTCCACAGTCAATGGAACCCTGGACAAACTACTATGCCTCTCCCATCAGGACCGACATGGGGTAATCCTTCCCAAAGTCCGTCAAACATGATGAATGCCCAACATCCTATGTCCTTTATGGGGATTTAGCTGATGATGTCTCCACTGATGCAAAATCCTTATGTTGGTCAGGGCCATGGTTTCTACCAGAATTCGGTCCAGCAGCCAAACTTTTCCTGGCAACCTGGTGCCAGTCAAACTCCAGGACCCTTTTTCCCAGGCTATCAGCAGCAACCCAAACTACCATTCCTGGCGACACTACACTTGCCAGATTTGACAAGGTTGTTAAATGATCCTATTTATCATGATCCACATTGGCCTCCTATGCCAACGAAGTTGCCTTCGTACATTCCAAAGTTTGAAGCCAAGCCTAATGAATATCCAAGTGATCACATGACTACCTTCCATCTTTGGTGTTCATATAACTCATTGAAAGATGACTCCGTACATTTGCAATTATTTCAACGCACTCTTATCAGGAGTGCCGTGAAATGGTAAATCGAGCTTGATCGCTCACGATACTCTTCTTTTTCCAAACTGGCGATGGCTTTTCTTAACCATTTTCAGTTACTTGTGAGATACGACGTTGGCACAGAGTTGCTTTCCAATTTCGAACAGAGAACAACGGACCATATCTCTGATCATATATGAGAGTGGAGATGACAGAAGAGTCTAATCAAAGTACCAGTCCCACCAGCATTCCTGCTTGAGTGGTTCCTTAAGTCTTTGGTCCCACAATTATCCAAAGACATCGCAACTTCTGGAGTGTTCTCTGAAGAAGATGCCATCATGAGGGCTCAATAGTTTGAACTCATCTATTCTCAGTCTGGTTTATTATACAACATCCTGCCGGATGCACCACGATCGATACTAGATAAAACTAGACAGAGAACTGGACCACATGCCGATGGTATTGTTGGCTCAAAACAAACCAAGCCCGCTGAGCAATTGACAAAGCAATTGCAATAGTTATCTATACAACACTCAGCGGCCAGCCAGACTACTTCTTTGGCGGCTCCTCCTACCCAAATATCGGACGTACACTCTGTGCAGTCGACTAACCCCAAGGCCACCCAACAGCCTGAAGGGAAGAAAAAACAATGAAAGAAGGGTAAGGGGATAAAAAACCCACTGATAATGCTGGCGAGGGAACCAGGGAAAAACGGAAGGCGAGGTATCCGTGCAACTTGTGTGTGGAAGACCACCCAACCCATCTATGTCCTTGACTTGCAGAGGCCCAAAAGTTTGTCACACAACAATAGCAAGCAGTGTTGACTAATCCCTTTCAACATGGAAAAAATTTAACTCAAGCCTCTACAAGTACCGAAGGGGGCAGTCCAGAAACCTGCCCTCCTCCAAACAATTCCTCATCCACGAATGTATATATGGTTAGGGGTGATGATTTAATAATGACTAGAGTGCATGACTATAGTAAACCAAGTGCCTCTGAGAAGGGTAAAGAAGCTGAGATCCCATCTCTTCCTCTACAGATCGAGAAGATGTTGGGTGAAACAATGACACACATTCCAAAGGGCGCATTTAAGAAAGATTCTTACAACCCAAACGCAAGGGCCACCCAGAATTACTCTGTGGTGGAAGATTTATAACAAACCCCTTGTGCGATGTCTGCCTTGGAGGTCCTCCAAAGCTACCCTGCTCAGAGGAAAGCCTTGTTAACTGCTTTAGGCTTTATTGAGACTTGTAACCCGGCTTCCATCATGCTAGATACAATCGACTTAAAACCTTGTCTGCCTTACCACGTAGCATTTCAGATAGTAGTGGCTCATCTTTCGCACGGTGGTCGACGAGGGTGCCTCGACATGCATTATGTCATTAGCATGTTGGAAGGCCATTGGCCAGCCCGCTTTGTCTCCGTCACCTACTCTTCTCACTGCGTTCGACGATCGTTCTTTCTGACCACATGGCATCGTCCATTCGTTACTGGTGCAGTTAGGAGGGAAGACCATGTGCGTCAAAGTAGAGGTATTCGATGCCCCCCTTGACTATAATCTCTTGTTAGGATGGAGTTGGACTTATTCTATGCAAGCTGTGGTTTCTATAGTTTTCCGAGTCTTGTTGTTTCCACACGAGGGTCAGATAGTGACCATCGATCAATTGATAATCCTCAAGCCAGTGTCGTTAACGTAGGAGTTGGTTTGTGCCTGTCCTTGATGGGTACCTTCGATTACCCACCTCCTCAAAATGATGTCAAGTTTATATCTAATCACCACAAGGATGAGATTTTTCAAATTTCATCATTCCGCACGACTTACTTTGAGGATCCATGGATTCTTCCTTCCCCATCAGCCACGATGGATGAGACAGGGCACTCCGGTATGTCCATGCCCTTGTCGACCACTGAAGTAGCGTACTCTCTAGTCCAGCAAGATTCAGCTAATCTTGATCTGACTCCCACAAAAGAGTTGGATCCACTTCTAGAGCCTAACTGGGCTCAGGGTTCTCTCGCCAACATCGATTCGTTAGACTTAGTCTTTCCTTCTGACAAAGCAATAATTGAAGCAATGACTAGTCTGGACAAACCTTGGGAAGATCTTCATCACATATCATATTTCCTCCTAGAGTTAAACCGAATCACGGCAGGAGAATTCACTATCACCATGACGGGAGATCAGCCATGTCCTATTAATCTCTTCGCTACACAAGAAATTTATGCTGAGGGGAATATGGCGACTATCACTGAAACCATACCTATCAATATCTCCCAAAACCCTGGCGTCATGGAGAATGTCTTCGTCGGAGTGGACTGCTCCCCCAAAGAGATTCAAATTTACACAGATCTTTTTAAAGAATTCTGCGACGTTTTTTCCTGGTCTTATGAGGAAATGCCAGGTATCGATCCGAAAATAGTTGAACATGAAATCACAACGTATCCTGATGCCAAGCTTGTTCGAAAAAAACTTCGTCCAGTCAACCCTAAGAAAGCAGCAGCCATCAAGATTGAGGTTGAGAAATTTCTCAAGGAAGGTTTCATTTATCCTATTCATTTGACTCAATGGGTGTCAAACCCCGTGCTGGTCAATAAAAAACAAGGCACCATTCATGTATGTACCGATTTCTGTGATTTGAACAAGGCATGTCCAAAAGATAATTTTCCAACACCATTCATCGATCAGATCATTGATGAATGTACAGGTTGTGAAGCCTTTTCATTCATGGATGGTTTTTCGGGATATAATCAAATCCAAATCAAACCTGAAGACCAACACAAAACGGCATTCATTTGTCCGTGGGGTACATTCACATATCGTAAGATGCCATTTGGCCTCAAGAATGTTGGAGCCACTTTCCAGTGGGCCGTGTCTTTTTCATTTCATGACCTCAAACATATAGTCGAGGCCTATCTAGATGATTTAGCATCACGCTCTCGCAAGCGAAAAGATCATCCTACGCACCTCCGACTAATCTTCAAACGTTGTCGCTACTTGAGGATTCGCTTGAATCCCAACAAGTGCAGCTTCTGTGTAACATCAGGACGTTTTTTAGGTTTCATCGTATCAACAATAGGAATCATGGTCAATCCTCTTAAGGTAGAGGCAATAATCCAGTTGCCCCCCCCCACACACAATCTTACAACTTCAAAGTCTTCAAGGCAAGGCGAACTTCTTACAACGCTTCATCACCAACTATGCCGAAATCACCAAGGGATTTATGCGTTTACTAAAGAAAGATGTTCCCTTTTTCTGGGATGAAGCCGCTCAACGCTCTTTCGATGCATTAAAACACGCCCTCACAACTGCACCTCTGCTATGGCCACCTAATTATAACAAAGATTTCTTCTTATATCTGGCTGTCGCAGAGTCAACTATAGGCATGGTTTTAGTCCAGGAAGATGATTCATTTTCAGAATACGTGATCTATTACCTAATATGAGGCCTCATAGGACCGAAACTTAATTATTCCCATCTCGAAAAACTTGTGTTGGCAGCAGTTCATGCTGTTCAACGGTTCCGTCACTATGTTCTGTTTCGCAAGACCACCGTCATCGTTGTCGTGAATCCATTCCAGTACATGTTGACACGATGATTTATAAGTGGAAAAATCAATAGATGGATGGTCATCCTCCAAGAATTTGACTTAGACTTCATTTCCACCAAGTCCAAGAAGTCATTGGTCTTCGCAGAACGTATTTGAGAACTTTCGGTTGAGTCAGGTGACATTGTGCCTGAGGAATCGCCTATCCGGGGGGATATGTTTTTGATTGCATATTCCGAACCCTGGTACGGAGATATACTGATCTATCTCCAGACTTTGAAGTGCCCCACCTCTGCTTCTCGTGACGAGCGTCGGCGGATATGCCATCAGGCTAAGAATTATCTCATACTCGATGATACGTTGTATCGGAGAGGTGTAGACTGCATCTTGCGTCGATGTCTCACTCATGAGGAGGCCATCATAGTGATCAACGATTGTCACACTGGAGCTTGTGGTGGTCATTTGTCTGGGTTGGCAACAACCCAAAATATTTTACGAGCAGGTTACTTCTGGCCCACACTTATCAAAGATTGTATCGATTCGGTCAAGAAGTGCCATCCGTGCCAAATCCTCTCTCGAAAGATGAGGGCACATCCAGCTCCTATGTTTCCTGTCATCACAGTTGGTCCCTTCACTAAGTGGGGGTTTGATTACACTACATGCAACCCCCCATCAGCAAGGGGGCACCGCTATATCATCGTAGCTGTCGACTACTTCACTAAGTGGGTCGAAGCTATGCCAACGTTTAAAGATGATGGAGAGACTGCAACTCTCTTCTTCTTCAACCAGATTATAGCACGGTTCGACGTCCCAAGAGACATTGTCACCGACCATGGCAGTCACTTTCAGAACCAAATGATGTCTAAATTAACATCAAAGCTTGGTTTACGGTAGGAACATTTATCACCTTACTACCCCCAAGCCAATGGGCAAGTGGAAACTGTAAACAAAACTCTTAAGACTATTCTACAATGAACTATCAACTCAGCCAAGTCAAATTGGCATTTGATGTTATATTTTCCATTATGGGCTTACTGAACATATGTTAAGAATGCAACCGATTTCTCACCTTTCCAACTCATTTACGGGCTGGAGGTTGTCTTGCCCATCGAATGTCAAATCCCATCTCTGAAATTGGCAGTACAGTTATTGCCTGACACTTCTCCACTTGAAGAGCGGTTAGTACACCTTGAGAAGCTTGATGAGAAGTGTCGCGATGCAGCCCTGGCCAACGAGGCTCATAAACATAAGGTCAAGTGTCAATATGATAGGTTCATTCGTCCTCAGATTTTTTCTGAGGGCGACCTTGTCCTGGTCTATGACCAAGATAAGGACCCCCTGGGGGCAGGAAAGTTTAAACCCATGTGGTTCGGACCCTTTATTATTAAAGAGGTTTTAAAAAATGGTGCTTATGGTTTGGTTGATTTTGAAGGAAACGCGTTGGTGGAGCTTAGAAATGGGCTCTACCTCAAGAAGTATTACTCATAGATAGGTCACTGTGGGTAACTTTTTGTAACATATGTATAGTCGTTGTACTATTACTTTTTTACATTTCTTGTAAAAATTGTTATGGATGTGTCATTGATGTTATCTTTCGTCAATATGGCAGATGTTAAGAGAGTCCCAGGTGTTCGTTGGATATGCGAATGGTGCTAGTCGACACACGCGGAGGCTTACCTCCACAACTTGGGTAATCTTTACACCACAGGATCAGTTGTTATCTTCCAGAGGTATATGCTTAGGTGACACCACAAATAATGTTTCCGAGTATAGTGAAGTTATTGAGTTGCTTCGTGACGCATTGTCATTGGGTATCTCTCGTCTCCGGGTCTATCTAGA
The DNA here is from genome assembly GCA_000966675.3 of Picea glauca. Classification (NCBI taxonomy): domain Eukaryota; kingdom Viridiplantae; phylum Streptophyta; class Pinopsida; order Pinales; family Pinaceae; genus Picea; species Picea glauca. Next base: position 18,158 of record JZKD02S2126195.1, read on the forward strand.
CGCTCAACTGGTTGTTTCGTAGCTAAACAGAGTATATCGGGTTCATAATCCAACTTTACACCGATGATTCCTTAGGGTACGTCTCTTAGAATGCAAATTTGATTATATTACATATTTTCATGTTCCTAGGAGATTAAACCAAATCATAGATACTCTAGCTAATCACATTTTAGATTGGCATTTTGCCCACATATAAAAATATCATGGACATAAACATGTAAATAAATTTTTGTGCACATAATCCATAAGAAACAAAAAGAGATAAAAACCATATATAAACACTATAAAATTCTCAGAGTACATAGATGGGCACAAGCACCTCAAAAGTGGGAACAGTAACGAGTCACCAGGCTTATGCCCTCAAAAAATATATACAACAAGGTGCTCGTGGCACATAAAAAGTCTAAAGTCTGTTCAGGGCCTATGGGCCCTGTTATAATCATATACTGCATGGGATAAATGCCTAAATAGTCGGACCCATGTCCAAGGTGCCCCCACAACGTGAGTCTGCATGGATGGAGGCAGGTCCTCTATCTCTGCCATCGGGACTGTGCGAGTGAGCGCAGTAAAGTTCCGCTCAACTCGCCTTAGGACCCCCTCGGCCTCTCCTGCTGGGAGGTTCCCTGCTTCTGCTTCTCCTCCAGTGGCGGCAACTGTGGCTTCTGGCTATGGGCGACGCCTGTTTCGTGCATAGTTGACAGGTTGCACGGGTCCCACATCTGCATACAATAAACTTTCACCCATTAAATACTCTGGAATACAAAAAAAATGATATATATCAAAAAAGACATAAAAATTACATATGCAAACAAAAAAAATACTATACAAGTGGAGACTTACCCATCTCCCCTCGCTCCTCACCAGGAGGCACTGGTATCTATGGATCTCTAGAGAAGTCGATCCCCGCATATGGGTAGTCCTCAATAGCAGGGATCTGTCATGACAACCAAGCAAAAAATTCATCATCAAAGGCCTCAATGGTCCTTCCGCCACCTTGTCGCGGAAGTAACACTGCCCATATGCATACTGCGGGGAAAGAGGCCATATGTCCTCGTACTATAAGCCGAGGACTAAAGCACAGAACTCTCTCGAAAAAAAACGAACACAGGATAGTCCCGAACCCGAAGTTCCTCTGTGTCCGCTGTCGGCAATCTGTCAATTGCCTCTTCATACACTCTAGCAGTGTGGTACTCCAATAAAAAATTTGTGCATTCATGCACTGGATCACATAGCTCATCTGTGCGCACGAAGCCTGAGGCACAGCTGCTGAGCTGGTAATCCACCCAATAAGCAATAAGATAGTCTGCAGTGTGAGGTTGGTAATTCTTCTGATAGGCACCGAAGAACCTCTACGATCAGTCCCAGCCTCACAGTACTCAGCTATCAGCTCCGAGACCTTGCTCGGCCCCGCAGGAAAAGTCTGAAAGTTGACTGGTTCCCCTCTCCTTGAGAGGCCAGCCAAAAAGTAAATATCCTCAGTGGTGGGCACCAAGGATTGTCCCTCTAGCATAAACGCCTCTGCGTCAAGGTGCCAGTAATCAATCAAGGCATTCAGTAGCCTTGGTTGCGTGTGCATGAACGGACATAAAAATAATTTTAACAAACCACACTGCATCAACACAGCCACAACATTCAGATCTGCAACAACTAACTCATTGGAGGCCTCGTGCTCCCTTTCCTTCCACTGGACATACATCCTGCCAACACAACAAGGTAAAGGAGGGTCAATACTTTTTCCATTGGATTTTTTCATCAATAGGGAGGGGTACATGCGGGCTGTAGAGGTGACAGTCACATCTACACACGTGCAGGCTTTTCTCTACACGCGTGTACCCATGGGCTGTCTCTGGACAGCCTGCGTATACCTAGGGCTGACCTCTTTGAGGTCGACGCCCACCCAAAAAATTAATTAAATGCTAAAATGGAAGTATTGATATCTAGATAAGGGAGTTTGTACTTACTTGGTCCAAGCAGAAGTCCGTTTCGTCCACTGTAGCTCCCGGAATCACGATCTTTGGCAAAGGGGGTCTTTTGGCTCTAGAGTCAATTTCCAACTCAGTAATGGTGATAATGAGCTGCCAACTTCTATTTATAGACTTTTTGGCCTCTTTTTGTCACTTTTTTGCCCCCCTTTATCAGTTTCTTTATACCAAAAACCATTTAGACTGATCTAGGAGTTATATGGGAGGGATTTGATCAGGTATTGGGACATTGTTTTTTGAGTTTCGAAAAAATATTGACGGTCCATAATTTTTTTTTTTTTTTCAAAAGTCAACTTGAGCATATAGGTTAGGATACCACCCCAACTTTTGCATCTCATTGCCCTTTTTTCTTTTTCTATAGGATCGATCCCATCTGGTTGTGACACGGAACCGTCATATCTTCTCTAGGAGTGTCGCAACTTGGTGGTAGAGCTTACCAGAACATGGATGCCCTCGGTAGGTCATGGTTGCATTATGGTGTCCATGCCGTTTCTAAAAAAATTGTAGGCTCGGGAGTCTGTATATTCTTTCCTGAATACGCGTTTGAGCCTCATTTGCATGGGTATTTTATACTCTTTGTCTTACCCTCCGGACTCCCAAAAGATTATCAAGTGATCTTGTGACCTTTCACACTCATTAAACTGAAATTTGAAGTCACGTCTGTCTGACAGTAGTTTACCCCTTTTTCGGTCCGGAAAATCAACTTTATGAACAAAGGAATACTCTATTGATCTCCCATTCTTTAGAAGAGTATCCTCATGTATAATTTTATTTCTTTTTCGGGCCTGAAGGACTAAATTTACAAAAAAGAAACCCCCACAGAGTCCATAGTTAAGCTCTTTTCAGACTCCCTAAAATTGAAAAGATCGCCGAGTGACCTTATTCTTTCACACTCATTAAAATGGTCCAGAAGAACATTCCTGACGGCGTCCATAGTTAAGCTTTTTTCAGAATCCTTAAAAGTGAAAAAATAGTTGAGTGATCTTGTCCTTTTCACACTCGTTAAAATGGTTTTGAATTGACGTCTAATTGGTGCTAGTTTATTCCTTTTTTCGAACTGACTAGACTATTGTCGAAAAAGGTACCCCACTAGAGTCTCCTTTTATGCTTTTTCAGACTCTCTAAATATAAAAAACCACCGAGATTACCTTCTCTGGGATCGTTAAACTCACATTGAAGGATGTTACCATTGTGTGTTCTATCAACCGCATTTGCATACCTTATCCATCAGCCTTGTGAAAGTTTGCTTCTGCGTCTTAACACCTTTGGCCACCTGAGGATTTTTCTCGAGTATCATTTTACCAAAACATCAGTCTTGTCATTGTGCCTTGAGCTTGTATGTTTGCAGTACTCGTTCCTCCATTGTAACGCAATATTCCTTTATTCTTTTTCAAAAATTATCAAAAAGAACAAAAAAATCAAATATACCCCAAAAAGAGGATGGGAAAAGTATTTTATTTATTGGCAGCATCATGAGTCTCCCTTGGATAAAGCACATCTGTCCATTTGATCATCAGACTATGGGATGTAGTACGACCTTAGGAAGCTTTTCTTTCTATATAGAGTTGTGTCCTTCGTCGTTTGGTTACTCTTCCAAACATATGGAGAGTTTGCGTTGCCTCCTGCTTCATAGACTTATGATTAACATATATGCTGCCTGAGTCTTATCACTTGTCGTGCTATTGTCCAAGGGAAGTTTTTCACTAATTCTGAGTCAGCCCCTCTGCAATATGTCTCTTGTCCGCATACCCAGCCATCCTGAACATCCAATCAAGTCCTTGTTTGAAATCACTGAAGCCTTCAGTCCGATCATCAAGATTATCAAGTCCATAATCGACGAGCCATTGAAGACCTCTGGGTAGTGCAGTTGCACACTCATATTACACTCCTACCCAAGTTTTAGAAGAATTTGAAGTTGTTGCTCGAGCTCTGAAGTACAGCCATCAGGCTGAATCATCTTCTGGGAGATGGATACTCTATACGTATATCTTTCTGATTTCCAGATGTAGCTCCGCTGTGTATTATTCACGGATACTCTTTATAGTTATTTGACATGGATCTACAGTGTATTTGATTGATAGCCATGCTTCTATTTTACCCCGAGCATGGATATGCCCGCCTCGGTGAGACATTTGTTATTTTGCAGACGACACCTCCTGGTTCCTGATTCTTGGGCTCACTCATTCAGCATATCAGTACATATTGGTAAAAGATTGGTAATGTATTTCGACCATCAGATGCTCTTCTGCCATCACACATTAGGGGGCATATGTTATAACCCTAAATTTCACCACACATGCTTACCTGGCATCAGGTCAAATCATATCCCTTCCTTGCCAAAACTATGCTGAACAAACTCTTGAAAATCCTCTTGGATCAAGGCCCACGCATCCTAACCCATTACTGCATGCGTGTACACACTGGTAGGCCCACTACAGCCCGTATGTACCTAAAAAAACATGAAAACAGGAAAGTTGCTGATGGAACAAAAAGCTATGGGTCAGTTAACTAAAACTCTCGGCCATGCATGGCCGAGAGTTCGTCCAAAACCCTAGCTCCTTCTAGCCTATAAAAGAAGGGGTAGGGGTACTATTTGGAGGAGGAAAAATTATAGCGAAGAAACTCTGCCCATTTTCCGAATCCATTGTCCCAACACTTTAGCCTTTCCTCAAGCCTAAGGAGAATTAACGCAAAGCAGTTGGAGGACAAAAGAAGAGGAGGAGCCCAGGATCAGGATCAAGGAGTGGTGGTTGGTCTCGACTTTGATTGTAAGTTGATTCATTTTGAAAATAATAAAAGAATACTTTTCCCATCCCAATGCATGAGTTATCTATGATTTGTTTAATTTATGCTTAATTTCTAACGCTCAAGTAGAAAAGTAGCATGCATGCGTAGTGGTTTGCCTTGATTACAGGATTATATTTGGAAGGAGCAACGCAAGCAAGCGGGCAAAGCGCAACGGAGGATCTACACCAGACATTAGTAAAAAGGTTAGTAGTTCCTTTCCATGCATGTATCGTGAAAGAGGGGTTTAAGTTTCGGGTGGTAGGTTAAAAAGTCATTTTGGTCAAAATCTGCATGCAAGTCTAACCCTAGTTTGCTAGTCTGTAGGGTATTTTTCCCAACAACACCTGCACTTCTGCTGGTTATGAGAACAACAATATCTGTCCTGATCTTTTCTGAGATAAAACTCACATCCTCATCAACGCACACCTTGCGGACGTTCACTGCACTCTTTGTAAGAATTCTCGGGAAGAGAAACAATTGAAACTCATTCTTCTCCTGTCTCAGACTTCATACATTCAACATGAAATTACACACACAATACAACATTGAAAGAAATGTATAACAGAGAAACAAAGCAACTGTAAACATAACATTTAACTAATGTAAACAGTAAGCATCATAACACCATGAAAATTGAGTCAAAGTTTAATATATTAACTCAAGTGCTCCTATACATGGGTTGTTCTCTACAGCTCTCTGCTTTAGCTCTCCAGCTTATGAATTCTGAATGATCATTCTGTTACAATGATACAAGGGTGAGGGTGTCTATATCCGTTTTCCCTCCTACGCTTCTAAACTGTCTAATCTATTAAATTAAATATACCTACTTGCATTCATTACACATAAATGACTTTACATTCGACAGATGAGAGAAACACTCAAGATCTGTTTACAACATCTAGATATAAATGTAAGAACGCTTCCCCTAGCTATTACATTAATATCCGCTCATTAATTTTTCAAAACATTTCAAAATGTGCGCTGTTGATTTTCCAATTGTCTTCTACCTTTGTTCTTGCTTGACTGGCTGTGTATGATGCTCCTGCATCACAAAATCCCCCGATATCACACGTGTAGATCTCCAACTCAGGGGGAATGATTCATCCTAAAATCGTCAAATATTTCTAAACTGCCATATTGTGCCTTGATTTGCATGCATATGGAACATATCTTACAAAACCATCAAATGGGTTTTTATAAAATCTATAAAGCTACAAAACCCATAAATAGTTTCGTACAATTCACACCATATAGAGAGATATCGAAGAATCTTTAACCTGAATTTGTAAAATCTGGTGAAAAAGCCAGATTTTATGCATAAACAGTTTGAATGAATTCTGAGTTGGGGGATTTGTTTTGATCTATCCCCATTGAATTTCCTTGTAAAAATATAAAGGAAGGAGTACTGAGAAGGAATGAATTGTTATGCTATAACATTGGTTCTTGAGGGAGAGAAATGAAGTAAAGAACAATTATGTTATAAGTTTTTCTTTGGAACAATTGTGAATTGTATCTCCATTTTTATGAAGAAATGATATTGCTTTTGTTATAGATTATATTCTTGTGTTTACACCTTCTCTATTGTAAGTTTCTCTTAAGAGCTGCCTTGTTGGTATGGCAAAGGCCCATCAACCCAATCAAGGTAAGCTTCTTTGTAATTATTCCGTGAATATAGTTCTATTTGTGTGTGAGTGAAACAGTTTCATAGTTTAATTGTAAAACAGTTAGTATAATTCATTTTTGTTGCATTTCAGTCATACGTTTGATAATGTGCAATATAGGTTTGTGATAATTATGTAGATGTTCATAATTTCTGAGTGAGCATTTATTATTCTCGTGTGTGTGAACAATCATTTGCTAAGTTGTGTGCTTAAACATTTGTTTCTATTTTGCAAGTACAAGAACAATTAAGATCCCATCATTCACCCTACAAGGACCATTAAATGGAGAATCTTAATACACCTAATGATTCCCATGTAGGGACAAATAGTTTCTTCCAGGACAAATAGTTTCTTCCAGAATTGAGTAAGTTATGAGTGATTTCCTTCTGAATATTGTGTGCAGAAAATTGATTACAGTTTACTGTTGAAATTAATTGCTACAGGGGATAGATTCAAAGTCCATCTTTTTATTTCATGAGCTTGTAAATGGATAGATTCATTACTTGAGAAAGAAACTTTAGATCACATGCTTATTGGATTCTGTTTATGAGTTTTGTTTTTTGATTGTTAAGCTATGTGAGGAAGATAGATTAAAAAGTTGTAAATAGAGTATTGGTATTGATTGTTTCTTCTTTGTGCTATACTCATCACACATAGTTAAACCTATCTGTTATCGACACATATAGTGCATCAACTCTACTGATTACGAATCCCAGTCGATAATTTATGTTTGGTAATATGTTATGCATATAATTGCAACAACATTTTGGCATCATTGCTGGGGAGTTGTAAACGGTAATAGGTAGTATTTGAATTAGATTGCTTTAATGGTTTTGGATTGGTTTTATGGATGACCTAAGGGCGAGAGAAGACGGTAAGACGTGAGGGAAGATCCCATGCATCCACTTTGGTGGGGTTGCTCCAAAGTTAGGTTGTCCTCTCTTATTTTATGCAAAAATGTGTTTTTATTTATGCAAATGTAGTTTTATTTATGATTAGCAAACTTGTGTGAACCGATAACTTGGTGATAGCAGGGTCCCAGTAACGAAAGGAGTTCAAATTCGGTGTGTTTTATTTTTGCAAATAGTTTTAAAATTCAGATCTTTGATGATAAATCATGTTTTGGGTGCTGTAAGAACCCCCGAGTAGTAATTTGTGTTGCGAGACAGGGATCATCAACCATCTAGAGTAATTCAAGGATGATCAAGAGCTTGAAGAATGTTCCTCCAAGAACTTTCTTGCATTCTAGCAGTAGCTGGGATATCTTCCTCTCAGGAAGAGCATATCTTCACAACAGTCAAGAATCTAGTTGTCTCTCCATAGGAAGATTTAGAAGTCTCGTCGGATTCCTCTTGTCAATTTTTTGAAGAAAATAAAGAATCATGGATAGAATTCAATGGAGAGAAACCAGTGGAACCTGAGATTGAGGAGTCCTTATCATACCTCTCAGTAGATCCTATATGTACTCCAAATACCAATCATCTTGAAGAGGATAATCTGCATAGCATGGTAGAGGAAGACATTCAGTGTGACCTAAACAAAGAAGAGAAACAAGAATATAGTGATCCTATTGAAATATGGTTTCAATTAGTTATTAGGTCACACCAGTTTTTAATTTTTCATTATTGCTTGATCTCATCATCAAAGTAGTTGGTCCTTCATACTCTGGTATGCATTAAAATTTATCTTTTAAACCCGAGTATGGATATATTTCTAACCTTGTTACGCACATGGCTTCAGTAGAAGTATTCCTATACTTGAACGACATTTTCGTTTCTTCAATTAGAGTAGGAAAGGTAAATAAATAAATAAATGTTGCACATAAGTACAATGCAACATACCTTTCATAATTTTCATAAATGGAAATGTCAAAAGTTAATAAAGCAATAAGTTTAAGATCTTTTGTTCCTATAGTAGATTTCTTTCTAAAAGTTATGATAATTTTGTTTGGAATCTTATGAGAAGGGAATCGCTTCATCCTCCGAATGCACACATAATATTGGAAGGGTTTCATAAGCGGAGAAATTATCCTTTTCAATAGAATATAACACTTAAGGGAGTGCTTCATGACCTATTTCTTCAAATTTCTTCTTTTTCCTTAAGTTGTTAAAAATGATACATTCGTGATTTATCATTACCTATTTATTTTAAGACCCCTATTTCACAAGGATGATCAATTAAGTGATCTTTTTAATAGCCGTTGAAACTAAATGTTAATTCCAAACTGTTTTATTCATAGTTAATAATTCAACTTTTGACATTTTTCCTAAATGTTTTGTTTGTAAGCATGAATAAAAATCTAGTTTTAATTAGTTCTATTGGTTTGTTTTTAGCAGATGCTCGCAACCCTCCGAGAAACCTTTTTTTTTTTGCATCTCACATTTTTTGCATGAGGCCATGCAAAACCTCAAGCATGGGGGAGTGGTTTTTGAGATAGTAGTAGTTATGTTTATTTTCTAATAAAATGGAAGTGGCAACAACAACAATGTTTTTCCAGCATGATACTTCAACAAAAAAAAATCATATGTTTCTTCCTACAGCAACAATGATTTCTAGCATATTCTATAGCTTAATACTCAGAGTATGCCAGCCACAAGGAGAAGTCTACAAATTTAAGAAGAATAGAAAATACCAGCTACTTCCATAAGGCGCAGCCTACAAAAGTTTTAGTCTAGAAAGCCCTACGACTAGATATTGTGTCAAATTCTCCTCGAGTACCGGAATACAATGTTTTCCTCTGTGCTCATCCGGTACTAGACCACATCTCTGCATCCATATGGTATTGAAAAAAAATTCTACACTCATCCATACTATGGGAGGAAGTCTATGCGTTCATCTGGTACTGATGGTCACCTCTGTGCTCATCCAGTAACAAAAGAGAAGGTTTGTGCTATTCTGGTATTGGTCATAACCCTGTGCTCATTTGGTACCAAAGGAGAAGGTCTGCGCTATTCCGGTACTGGTCATAACCCTGTGCTCATTCAGTACCAAAGGAGAAGGTCTGCATTATTTTGGTACTAAGCACAGCCTTGCATCCATCTGGTACTCAAGTGATCCGGTATTGGTAATAAGGTGTTGGTAACTCTAATCATATATTCAAGTTTTGTTGCTCGATTTAATTGTTTCAAGTACTAGGGCGTATAAATTCAACATTTTTCATTTTATTAAAGAAATTAGTCTAGTTATGCATTAAACATGTGGTTACTCTCATACATCCTCCTATCCTCAATTATTGCACGCTCCCTATCATGAACGTTTGCAAGACCTCATATACATCTCGTATAGAAATCATTCATCCTGTCACTCTGTTTCTACCCCCTGTTACTCATTTTCATTTTTCTATTCTAGTACTTGTTACACATCAAAATTACTCACTTCGATAGTGTCACAAGTATCGTCATCGTAAGTGTCGCAAGTGTCACATTTTGCTCACAAGTGTCGCAAGTTTCAAGGAAAGAATATTGTCATGATTCCTATGGCATGCCTATAACGACATCAAGAAGACACTTAACACACATCAAACACTTGATTTGGAACAGAAGGAATGCTTAGATGAAGTCATGAACCTTTTGCCATCTGAAAACACTGAAAAAACTAGCTTTTGGAGGAGAGCGCTCCCCTATACCTCTTCTGGGAGCGCTGACGCTCCCCTTTACACTGTCTGGGAGCGTTATAAAGCTCCCTTGGCCCTTTTGAGGGAGTGCTATAGATTTTGAAAGCGCTGGCGCCCCCCTAAATCCTACTAGGGAGCTCTACAACACTCTGATGGTCCTTTTGAGGGAGCACTACCTATTCTGGGTAGTTGTTAAGTTGTTGAGATGAATGGGGGAAGGATCCTTTCATTCTTGGAAGGCAGTTGGATTTGAATCCCTAGTCCAGCCATGATCTTAGGGAAGATCCTCAACTGAAGGAGGCAAATCCTCAACTTCCCCAAGGACATCTCAAGTGGTTAAAGCCTCTCCAAACCTATATAAACAAGCTTTCTCATGGTGAAAGGGACTGCAAAATGGAGAATGATACCAAACTTATGATCTTATAAGTGGTGCAGAATGGAAATGGAGAGTTACACTAGACTTATGATCTCATAAGTGGTGCTGGAACAGAGGTGATGGGGGAAGAATTGCTAGCATGAAACTTATGATCTCATAGGAAACACACAGTCACCCAAAAGAGAGTGATCAATGAAGTTGCTGTCATTCAGGTTGTGGATCAATCGAGCAAGGGTTACACGAAGGGGACTTGACGAAGCTGTCGCATTTGCATCTATGATTGTAAGTATTGCTGTCGTTATTCTCATTAATATGACATGCTTGGCCTGTTTCTTTCTAGTTCGTGTCTGATTATACATGAGATTATCATTGATAGATAGATCTGTTTTCAAGCTAATATCAATAGAGTAGGAAGTGGTTGTATCTTTTTTGTCTACAGAACTCAGTGAGGAGTGAGAGTTTGGAGCTCGACTTGGAGCGTGCAGGGACAAACATCAATAAAGAGGTACTGCTGTCCACTTTCTTTCTCATGTATTAGTTTGTATAGATTTGAAAGGAAATCAGAGTCCACGTTAAGCACTTTCTGTCTTAGAGTTAGGGTCTAGCTCTTTGAGGCAATCTACCTGTCCGTAGGGAGATTTTCCTACAACAGAAACTGGCGACCACACTGGGGATCGAATCAGAACTTTCTTAGTTTTGTATTTACTTATAGAACTTGTCTTACCTGATTGTTTTTAGGCCTTTTTCACCCCATTTATCTGATTGCATTTTCTAATTGAATCTTCAATCCATCACACTCAGTCTGATTGTCAAAACTTCACTGAATTTTGGGTTTTTTGGACTTTTTTCTGAGCTTTAGGACTCCAACGCTCCTATGACTTGTTAGCAGAGCACCAAAGCTCCCTTAAGATGTTGAAGAGAGAATTATAATGCTCTGGTGGCCCTTATAGTAGTGCGTCAACCCTTTTTTTCCCCAAAACCTCTTAAAAATTTGCAATTTTTGGAGGTCCAAACCCTGTATTTTCACTTGCTGAGCTTCTTTGTGATTCAATGATGCTTCCTTTGACCTTTGACATGCTTCCTCCTGAGAAGTAAACACCTTATTTCTCGGATTTTATGCCCTTCTTCATTTTTTTGAGTTTTTGTTGTTGGGAGTTTGAAACCAATGCTTTTCTCTCCTTTTTGATTGAATGAGGAACTCTAGTGAAGGACATTTGAAGTCTGTAATTCTTCTCATTTGGTTCGTTGAGGTCATATGATCCAATTGTTTTCTCCTTCCTTTTGCATTTTTGGTTTTCTTTCTCTTGTTTGATTGCAAAAGGGTGTGTTGTTTGTGCGAAATCTGCATATTCTTGTCTGGATATCCTTGATCTGAAAGGGTAGTTGGCAAGAGAAATTTTGCATTGAATTGATTATCATTCGCATGAAAACGACAAAAGTACATCTTAGTGATTAGTTTGCATTTCTGAAATGTTGTAGCATCATATTGGATTTGATTGAGGACAAAATTGATTGAGGGCATTCCTTATCAAGTGTTTGATAGTGAAAACGACTCTTCCTCTTTCCCTTAAATAGGTATTCATTGAAAAGAAACGATTGGTTATCATATTTCATGCATATTTTTGGGAATCGAGTCATCATTCCATTAGTTTCACTCTCGTACACCCTCTGAGTAAACAAAAACCATTAAAATCAATGCTTAACTAAAATTTATCAGACTTTTTGCATCTTTGTTAGCAAACCTACATTAGTTTAAGGTGTAGGGATTTGGAACAGGTTGAAAGGATAAATTTCCAAAGATATCAAACAAACTTAGTATCTTTCGGTAGGGAGAGTAAAATCCAATTTTCGTATTAGTCTGCCTGGGATCCCCCTCTAACACAGGGGTTACGCACGAGGTCGCATTCGGGTGAGCTACGAAGACTAACCCTCTGTGGTTTAACTGATTGTGGTGGTCAGATTGTATTATGGGGATCACTTTGAGGTAAATCCACAATTACTGTGTGGAAGCCTTTTAGTTGATTTTGGGCTTGATACCCTGCCCGTACGTTTGGATCAGACTGTCGATTGTTCCCGCCCAGGGGCTGACTGTGAATTGGTAACCTTAGTGGCCATAATCTTTAGGGTCTCACACAAGGTGACGGTGAAGGGAAGTCTCACTGTACCTGGAACAGACGTTGGTCAAACTCACTCGGGCTCCTTGGAGGGTGAATCCACAATTACTGCGTGGAAGCTTGCACCAAGGCGTAAGTCCATTAAGAAGGTCGCCAACGTAACTGATCCACCTGCTCTATCCCCGCCCCTTCCTATTTTGATCTCGCGACGTTGGATTTCATCACCAACTAGTGGTTTCATCATAGGAAGGTTTGTTTGATTGTTTGCTTCTTATATTCTTAGCATGTGTTATTTGTTTTACTTAGTGGACCTTAGGTTGAGTCAGTGCTAATGGCATCGAATCCTGGGAGTACCAATGGAGGAACCCCTTCTCCTGGGGAACCTTATACCTTTCCTTCGTTTAGAAACTTTGGTCCTCCATATGTTGCTACACTG
>JZKD02S2126195.1:31176-46034 GCA_000966675.3 Picea glauca
TACCAGTTTGGTTGTTCCCCACTCCGGTGATCCCGAATCCTCCCAATGTTTCAGTTGCACCTAATACTTTGGATGTCAATACACCACCCACACATCAACCTGATGTCGACTTTTCACCTTCTTCATCCATTAAGTCTCCTTCCATTTCTCCTTCTTCGCCTAGTGAAAGCTCTAAAGCAAGTAGCTAGGTTAATCAAAAGAAGAAGAAACAGAAAGAGAAGAAGAAGAAGAGCCCGAAAAGGACCAAGGCCCCAACAACATCAGATGTTGGCTCTAAGAAACTAGTTACTATTCATAGTACTGGGAGTGTTGATGAGATCAACAAGATTAAAATGAAGAATCCAAAACCCAAATTCCCTTGCATCCTTTGTAAGGGTGATCACTTTCTAAGGGATTGCCCCGGTCTTACCCAGGTCTTAGAAATGTGGTCCTCCATGTCATCGGCCTCTGTCAGTCATGTCGATGATACCCCATCAACTACTGATGTTAAGGTTGGTAAGAAGAAGAAAAATGTCAAGTTCCCTTGCATGTTATGTAAAGGTGATCATTACTCTCACCTTTGTCCTCATATGGACCAGGCTTCTTCTCTTTTGGAAAAACTTCAACTTCCAAAAGGTTATCGTAAGCTTTCCCCCAACCCATCATTAGTCGATGGACTGGTCAATCTAGTTCCATCCTCCTTCAGTCCGGTTGATCAGGTGGTCAATCTAGTTTCCTCCTCGATTGAACCACGAAACCAAGTAGTTGATCCAGTTCCTTCATCGATCAACCCCGCTCTTCATCAAAAGAGTGACACCAAAGAGGTTGATATGTTTCCACCCATCGACCCCATTCTTCCCTTGGAGAATGAAACCAAAGTGGTCGATCCAGTTTCACCATCGGTCGATCCCATTCCTCTGTTGAGGAATGTCAAAGTGGTTGATCTAGTCCTTTCTTTGGTTAGTCCCACCCTTCATATGAAGAGTGTCAAAGTGGTTGCTCCAGTTACATCCTCAATCAATCCCACTCTTCCTTTGAAGAGTGCCAAAGTGGTCGATTCAAGTCCACCATTGATCGATCCTACTCTCCCTCTAGAGAGTAAATCTGATACTGCCCACGTTTTTCTCATTAATACAGACTCTACCATGCTGGGGGGCATTCCTCATTCTCCTGCGAAACCCCCTCCAAGTAATGAGGCCATCCTTTTTGATTGGGGTGCGCTAACTGGACCTCGTCTTCCCTCTCACATTCCTTTCTAGATTACAGTACAAGTTTGTGGTCAGGACATTCTTCAAATGTTGATAGATGAAGGTGCGTCCGTTAGTATTTTGTCCTCTATTGCTTGGCATGCTTTGGGTTGTCCTCATATTGTGCTGGTTACCCAGAATCTGTTGGCTTTTAACAGAAGAACTAGTCAACCTTTAGGGATCCTTCCTTAGTTTCCTGTAACTTTGGGAGGGAAAATTGTCTTTATTGATGTCATGGTAGTCCGAGACCCCTTGGATTTCACTTTACTCCTTGGGCGGGATTATGTCTATGCCATGAAAGCTATTGTATCCACTCTTTTCTGTGTGATATCTTTCCCTCACGATGGAAGAATTGTGACTATTGATCAACTTTCATTCATCGTCCCCAGCTGGGTTACCTCCCTAAGTTGTTCTTATATGACGACAGTATCACCCCCGCCACATGTCAATTATGTGGCGTTGTCTCCCATGACTTCAACTTCCGATGAGTTTGATCCGGTAGTTGACATGGTGATCTCTTTGGTAGGGCTATTGGAGCCTAATCTCCTTACCCCTATCGAGACTCGCGACATGTGTTCCTTCCAGAGTGATTATATTCCATCCAACGAAGATCTCTTGGAAGCCATGACCGAGTTTTGTCCCTTGACATGATATCCTTATAGAACATTATCCTCTTGGAAGCCATGATCAAGAAGAAGCAACGAGCATAGTTTCTCTTCTCTGTGGAAATATCGTTAGAAAATGAAACAGAGGTCACGAGCATAGTTTCTCTTCTCTGTGGAAATCTCGTTAGAAAATGAAACAGAGGTCACGAGCATAGTTTCTCTTCTTTGTGGCAAGCTCGTTAAAAAATGAAACAGAGGCCACTAGCTTTCATGTTGGGGGAAACCACAAGCATATTTTCTCTTCTCTGTGGCAAGCTCGTTAAAAAATGAAACAGAGGCTTTGAGCATAGTTTTATTCTCTGTAGCAAGCTCGTTAAAAAATGAAACAACAATCTGGGGATCAAACCTGGAACCTCGAGCATAGTTCTTTTCCTGTGTCAATATCATTAAAAAATGAAACAGTCACATCTCTTGAACCTTCTTTTCATCCACCCTTCTCCTTTTTCTCATCTACTAGAGAAATTGGTGATGACCTCGGAGCCGGTGAATGAATCGAAGCTTGTAGGGCATGTCTCCAGCCTTTGATGATCATTCTGGAGCTAAGCCACCAACTTTCAAGTTGGGGGCATACTGAACTTAGTCTTTGTTCTTTCTCGTGCTCGTAAATACATGAGAATGCAACCGGGTAGACTTTTATCTCTTTTTTAGACCTGCATGGATACACGAAAAAGGAACCCCCTGGAGTCTCCTTTAATCTCTTTTCAGACTCTCTAAACATGAAAAGATTGCCGAGTGATCTTGCTTCCTTTCCCACTCGTTAAAAGGTTTGAAAGGGCGTCTTTCGAGTGATAATTTATCTCTTTTTCGGCCTCACAAGACTAACATTACGAAAAAGGAAAACCTTGGAGTTACCTTTAAGTTCTTTTCAGACTCTCTAAACATGAAAAGATTACCAAGAGACCTTGTTCTTTTCACGCTCATTAAAGTATTTGAAGAAAACATCTTTCGAGCGATATTTTATTTATTTTTCGGTCTCGTTAGACTACTGTACAAAAAAGGAACTGAGAGAGTTCTCTTTTAAGTGTTTTTCCAAACTCTATAATCCCGAAAAACCTTTGATTTTTCTGTCTTTGGACTCGTTAAAGCACACATCGACATGCCCACATGGGACCGATCCCTTAATTCTTCCAGTTTGTTAAACAAAGGAAGATGAACTTACCAAAGGTGAGTTACATAGAGCATGTGTTATCCTCCTCGAGCTCATTAAATCAAAAAGAGGTACGCGTCTATCTAGATGGGGGAAAAAATTGAAAGGAGCAAGCCAAGCAGTCTCTTGAGAACATCATCCAGCATTCTTAGAGTCACCCTTGAACACGACACTTTTTCACTTGCACATATCATAATCCACTGAACCTCTACACTGAACCAATCCTTTGAGTTCCTTCCACTCCTTTGGGTCACCCGACGCAAGTCACAGTATCCACTGCATATTTTTGGTCCATGTCATGTTTTGTTGTCGTGCCTCAGTGTTCAAGAGAAGTATCCGCCTCTAGAGTCAACCATCCCAAATATCTTGCCTCAAAACCCATGTCAGTCCATGTCCATTTGATATACCAATTACATCTCTATGTCCATTTCATGTCGTTGATGGGGGATACATCAAGGCCCTCCCTCGACGAGTCTAATCCTGTCGACTTCAACACATTATCCAAGAACTAGACTTATAAACTAGTTAGTACTTTGGAACCTGCATGCCTCAATGGCAGGCCTCCTCACGTTCGACAGTAGGTTTACATCATTGAACTCTGATCGGATGATTCCACGGATGTTCGACTTCATCTCACCCATTCACATTCATTGGGATGTACTAGGGTACCTTGGGAATCATTGACACTAATGGTGATTTCCCTTGCGCTTGTTAACGGTTTACATCATTGACCGGTAATCAAGTGGTTTCTTCCATGTTTGACATCAGGACATCTATTGACATGGTTAGATTTGTACTACATCGGGATCGGTAAAAATACCCTGGGTTGAGTGATCACTTTGATATGTACTTTTCCCAAGTTGCGATGGAGTTTCTCTTGAACAATGACACATATATTGTTACATAGATCCACTTTGTATTGGTCATGGCTATGTCTTGTCATCTCATAGATCCACTTTGTATTCTTCATGGCTACGATTAGTTTAGGTCATAAGAGTATAGATCCACAGTGTATTTTTAGTGGCTATACCTTTTTATCAATACAATTATGGATCCGCAGTGTATTTTATGGCGTCCATATCTTGCAAGTCTTGATCACCCAAGCATAGGTATGCCTGCCTTGGGTTTGAAACATGTCATAATATTTGTTGGATGTTTGTGTGCAACTTCTATCAGGTTCTCTGCGTCTATACCCTTGCTTGAAAGTCTAAAAATTATTTCAGTTATTAGTTCTCATCTTCTAACTTCATACTTTGGGGGGAAATCTGTTACACATAAAAATTACTCACTTCGATAGTGTCACAAGTGTCGTCATCGTAAGTGTCGCAAGTGTCGCATTTTTCTCACAAGTGTTGCAAGTATCAAGGAAAGCATACTTTCATGATGCCTATGTCGTGCCTATAATGACATCAAGAAGACACTTAACACACATCAAACACTTGATTTGGAAGAGGAGGAATGCTTAGCTGAAGTCATGAACCTTTTGCCATCTGAAAACACTGAAAAAACTAGCTTTTGGAGGAGAGTGCTCCCCTATACCTTTTTTGGGAGCACCGGTGCTCCCCCTTACACTGTATGAGAGCGTTATAAATATCCCCTGGCCCTTTTGAGGGAGCGCTATAGATTTTGAAAGCATTGGCGCCCTCCTAAAGCCTACGAGGGAGCGCTACAATGCTCTGATGGTCCTTTTGAGGGAGCGCTACCTATTATGGGCAGTTGTTAAGTTGTTGAGATGAATGGGGGAAGGATCCTTTCATTCTTGGAAGGAAGTTGGATTCGAATCCCTAGTCCAGCCATGATCTTAGGGAAGATCCTCAACTGAAGGAGGCAAATCCTCAACTTCCCCAAGGATACCTCAAGTGGTTAAGGCCTCTCCAAACCTATATAAACAAGACTTCTCATGGTGAAAGGGACTGAAAAATGGAGAATGATACCAAACTTATGATCTTATAAGTGGTGCGGAATGGAAATGGAGAGTTACACCAGACTTATGATCTCATAAGTGGTGCTGGAACAGAGGTGATGGGGGGAGAATTGCTAGCATGAAACCTATGATCTCATAGAAAACACACAGTCACCCAAAAGAGAGTGATCAGTGAAGCTGCTGTCATCCAGGTTGTGGATCAATCGAGTAAGGGTTAGACGAAGGGGACTTGACAAAGCTGTCGCATTCGCATCTACGATTGTAAGTACTGCTGTTGTTATTCTCATTAATATGACACGCTTGGCCTGTTTCTTTCTAGTTCCTGTTTGATTATACATGAGCTTATCATTGATAGATAGGTCTGTTTTCAAGCTAATATCAATAGAGTAGGAAGTAGTTGTATCTTGTTTGTCTACAGAACTCAGTGAGGAGCGGGAGTTTGGAGCTCGACTTGGAGCGTGCAGGGACAAACATCAATAAAGAGGTACTGTTGTCCACTTTCTTTCTCATGTATTAGTTTGTATATATTTGAAAGGAAATCAATGTCCATGTTAAGCACTTTCTGTCTTCGAGTTAGGGTCTAGCTCTTTGAGGCAATCTACCTCTCCGCAGGGAGATTTTCCTACAACAGTATTGTTTTGTTTCGGTACTACAGAATTCTATTCTGGTACTGCAGAATTTTGTTCCAGTACCGTCCTTCTCCATTACTTATTTGGTACTGATGCCAAAGTGCTATGATCTTTGTCACGTGCTTAAAAATTTTTTCACCTCAGGTAATTGGAGGTATGGGCTAATCTTTTCATGTTATTTATATCAATGATAATTTAAGTTTTGTGTTGAGTTGTTATTTACTCTCATGTACATCTTCCTCCTACATTTCTACACTCAACCCTAAATGAATCATCCTTGCTATCCTTTAAGAAGATATTTCGACATTTAGCTCTATATGATAATGGGTGCACTTGACTTATTACCTAATCATTTTGAAAAAGTTATTGCTAATTGAAATATCCATTGAAAAGTGGTAACACCATTATGTCTAATACTAACTTAGTTGATTCAACAAGTTCTTATCCAAGTTTATCTTTACAAGGTTCGCTTGAGAGGTATTGAAGAAAACCTCATGTGGTGGACCGCCCTTGCAAAACCTCAATGAACTTTCATGAGAACCATAATAGGATTAACTAGAGGGACCTCTTAGTCATTATCTGAGATGTTCCATTAGATATTGAATAGATGAGATTTAAGTTGAATGTGGATGATGTCACCCTTGGGATAATTGCAAACAATTAATTATGTTCCTAATAACACTCTCATACCACCTGCCTTCCTTATACTCTAAAACTATAAATGAACATTATACATCATTCTAATTATTTTGAGTAATATAATAAAAGGAAGTATCAGGAAGTACAAGTAAACCCACCGAGGTACTGAACAGGCCTGCTGGCAGTGGGTCCATGCTTGTACGGTACTAAGGTAAATTTGTCAGGGTACTGAATAGGCCTGCTGGCAGCAGGGCTATGTTGGGTAAAGGGAGTTGAAAAACATAAAGTGGCACACCTAAAACTAAACAAAAACCCTTGGGTCTCAATCTAAAGCATTATTAAATAAAGGCTTGGAGATGACCTTTATATCTCTCGGATGATGTTTTTAAGAACCTTCAAGCATCCACTTTAGAGTTATATCTTTAAAATAAATAGGTTTTCATGAGAAGTGGGACCCTCAGTATGTAATTCACCTTACCTAAGAAAGAAGATCTTCATCTCTAAAAACTTGGATAAGAAATGAGTTGATCATCTTGGGATGTATTCTTGTATGTGTTACTCTCTTCAAATGAGATCTAAATTATGCTATATCACTTTTATTTTAAAGGTAATCTAGCCAGGGGTGCCTATTAGTCAAAATCATTTTGAAAACTCTTGGCCACTATCCTATAATCATATTATATTTACATACAACCCTTTCTCCTAACTATGATCCACAACAGATTGGATAAAAATTAACATCAAATCACTAATAGATCTAATCTATTACTCATGACTCCACTTTTCCATCATAACTAATTTTCCATGGGTAAGAAGTGTGAAGCATAGGCCAGGAAGTTTATATTGTATAGAAGGAACTTAGGAGCTGAAGAAGGGTGGAATGTCAGGGAATGCTTGATCGAGTGAGGAGTACCATCAATTTTGAAAATTTGAAAACCATTTTTGCATGAAGACATGCAATGACTTAAGCATGGGGGAATGTTGAGACTCCATTTTGACACCTTTATTACCCTATATTACCCTCTATCTGAGCCTATTTTACCAATTCTATGTGTATATAATTGATTGTTTCCTCCATAAATACACTTGATGACCTTGTTCATATGCATAAAGAGGTAACTTATGATTAAGGCATGATTTGTTTAGTTTTCTTGAGTTAATTCGATTAAAAGTTTGATTTTTGTATGATCCTAATCGTTTGACTCTTAAGCGGTTTTGATTCGGTACCTCACCATTCCAATACTACAACTATAGCACGATCTAATACTGCAACTACAGTCTATTCTAGTATCCAATCTATTCTGGTACCCAATCTCCATCTATTCTGGTACTATCCGCTCAGTGCTATTCTGGTACCTTCACAGCATGGCATCTGGTACTAGAACAATTCAGCATCCATTCTGGTACTAGCACACTCTATGCTATTTTAGTACCAAGTCTTGCACCCATTCCAGTACTGCCCATGTACCTAATCTAGTACTCATGGTGCGACTGTGTGTATTCCGGTACTAAACCCCTACCTACAAGATTCTAGTACCAACATTCTAATATTGGATTTGCACATCTATTTACGGGAATATAACGCTGAATTGCAGAATTTGGGGACATGGGTTTTGTCCATAGCTGTGTTTTCATGCATAAATGTTATCTAGAATCCCCTTATATCACACATGTGGACCTCCAACTCAGGGGGAATGATTCAGCCTAAAATCATCAAATATTTCTAAACTATCATATTGTGCCTTGATTTGCGTGCATATGGAAGAATCTCTTACAAAAAACTCAAATGGGTTTTCAGAAAACATATCCAGCTAAAACACCCATAAATCATTTCATACAATTCACAATGGATAGAGATATATCGAAGGATCTTTAACCCAAATTTGTAATATTTGGTGAAAAACCCAGATTTTGTGCATAAACAAGTTTGAACGAATTCTGTGTTGGCGAATTTGTTTTGATATATCCCTATTGAATTTCCTTGTATAAATATGAAGGAAGGAGTACTGAGAAGGAATGAATTTTTATGCTGTAACATTGGTTCTTGAGGGAGAGAAATGAAGTAAAGCACAATTATGTTGTAAGTTTTTCTTTGGAAAAACTATGAATTGTATCTCCATTTTTATGAAGAAATGATATCTCTTTTGTTATACATTATATGCTTGTGTTTACACCTTCTCTATTGTAAGCTTCTCTTAAGAGTTGCCTTGTTGGTACGACAAGGGCCCAACGACCCAATCAAGGTAAGCTTCTTTGTAATTATTTTGTGAATATAATTCTATTTGTGTGTGAGTGAAACAGTTTCATAGTTTAATTGTAAAACAATTAGCATAATTCATTTATGTTGCATTTTAGTCATACATTTGATAATGTGCAATATAGGTTTTTGATAATTATGTAGATGTTCATAATTTATGAGTGAGCATTTATTATTCACGTGTGTGTGAACAATCATTTGCTAAGTCGTGTGCTTAAAAATTTGTTTCTATTTTGCAAGTACAAGAACAGTTAATATCCCATCATTCACCCTACACAAACCATTAAATGGAGAATCTTAATACACCTAGTGATTCCTGTGTAGGGACAAATAGTTTCTTCCAGAATTTATTAAGTTATGAGTGATTTCCTTTTGAATACTGTGTGCAAAAAATTGATTACAATTTATTGTTGAAATTAGCTACTACAGGGGACAGATTCAAAGTCCATCTTTTTATTTCATGAGCCTGTAAATGGACAGATTCATTACCTGAGCAAGAACCTTTAGATCAAATGCTTGTTGGATTCTATTTATGAGTATTTCTTTTTGATCGTTAAGATGTGTGAGGAAGATAGATTAAAAAATTGTAAAACAGAGTATTGGTATTGATTGTTTCTTCTTTATGCTATACTCATCAGACATAGTTAAACCTATCTGTTATCAACACATACAGTGAATCAACGCTACTGATTACGAATCCTGATCGATAATTTATGTTTGGTAATATATTATACATATAATTGCACCAACAGATACCCATCTTGGTGCGCAAGGTATGGAAATTATTTGTGAAATCCAACATTGTTTGGCCCCTGTCTTGTTGCAGTGTGGTCCATCTCATGTATTGGTATTCATAGTTACCAACAGGGTAATATTATTCCTTGACCACATCCACAAAATAATACCAAGTGGGCTTGACCCCATATATTCCAGAATCCTCCGTGGAACTTTTCTCCTATTAAGTTTCCCAACAATGTTTGACATGGGGGAGAGCCTTAAGGAGTGCAAAGGTGATCTTTTCCTTGTCAGAGAAATAACCTTATAGCAGATTTAACCATTTTTCTAGGGCATCCACATCTATCTGTCCTTCAAATACAGGAATATAAAAATTAAATTGTACCTTGAAAGGAGAGGTTCCTCCAAAGTGGTGTCTTGATTAAGACATGAATGTTGTTATCGTTAGGAGTTGAAAGATGTGGGAAAAATTCTCCATCATTTCTTCCATATCTCAGATGAGAGCTTTCTCAAGCAATAGATCAATAGAATATTATGCTCCGTCATTTTTATTTTATTATTCCATAGAGGGTTTCTTGGGCATGCGAGAGCGATTGTACTCAAGAGAGACAATATCGATACCCAACTTTATATACTCAGACCTCATCGGGGAAATGCACTGAAAAACAATCAAGCACAACCTTCTCTAATACCACTGATCCCAATTATTTTTGACCCAAAATGAGAGAAAATATATAATAAAGAAATGTACATAGATGTATCAATAATATAACAGATATATATCATATATGTAACCATATACATAGAGATACAATAATACACAATTTCTACTAATGAGCGAAATGTACAAAACTGTAGAAATACAGAGTGAAAGACTCGCTAGAATGGTGACAACTTATCTCTAAGAAGAGATGTGATGGATACTCACATTCAAAACAATATGATTATTATAATGAGGCTCCAAAGGAATTTTTATCATAAATAAAATTCAAAAACCTAACCCCAAAAGATGAAAAGTCAACATTTTTCTGGACCCCATTTTGGGTAGTTTGGTGTATCAACTTCCCAAGGGCGTAACTTTGGCATACGATCTCCATTTGGGGTGCATTATAGCTCATTGGAAATATATCAATGAGGAACTTCATTTTGGGGGCTCAATCAGATCCTTTATTCTTATTGAGATGCCCGGTCACAAAAAACATCATTTAGGCCCTCAAAATGGCCCCATAAGTTTACGAACTGAAAAAATGCTAAAAATAGTAAATTTCCAACAAACTGATTTGAGCCAGTTGGAATAGGTGGGTGGCCACCAATATCCATTTGGATAAATCATCCCTCCTTAGGAAGAAATGGTATCCATTGAGTTGAGTTCCCAGGGGAGAGGGGAAAGCGTTTGTTGAATCTGAATCTTGGTGAGTTGCTTGCCTTGCTGGAGAAGTTGCACTGCTTGGCTTGTGGGAGGTTGTTAAGAACCTGATGAGATGAATGTGTGCAGAAGGAATATTTTTTCTTTGTTTCAATCTCTTCAACCTGCTTCTGTTGGATCGAAGGTGCTTGGACTGAGGCTGTAGTGTTTGTAGTATCATTTTGTTCACCTTTTGAACAAATTGTGAAGAAGCTAAATTTTGTAGTATAAGATACTACCTTGCGACACTGTTTAGGTGGGACAATTGTTGGAACTACCTCTGGTATTCTTTAGAGATGAACCCTCAGAGTAATAATGACACTACCAGGTCAAGAATCATAAATAACATAGCACTTCCACATATATGGTTGGCCCAAAAGAACATCACAAAAATTTAGTGGGGAAACATTAATACCTCATCCTTGAAGGGATGGATGTCGTATGAAAATCGACACTACTTTCTAACACAGAGAGCTCATCCCTGGTGAAGCCACCTGATGCTGTATGGTTGCAGTTGTGGTGTTGTCAACAATGCCAACTACTTGATGACCTCTGCTGAGATGAGGTTCTTCTCGCTTCCACTATCAACAATAAAATGCAATGGGGTCCCCTTCACCCACATTTGTGAATAAAAAATGTGATTCCCCTCTTCAGGATCTACTGGTTCTTTTGGTTGAATTGTTGCGGTCACGACAATAGAAGTGGGGTCTATGTCAATGATCTATATTCTTCCATTATTTTTTTAATCAGATCCGGAATCAAGTTTCGACTCCTTTTCTTTGATCTCAACCACCGTTGATTGTTTTGAGTGACATTCATCAATGGTGTGCTAGGGGATTTTGAAGAAATCACACCACTTTCCAGTGTCCTTCGTCTTTCTATTACCATTCTTTTCCCATGGATTAGACGGGTTTTCAAGAGGTTGTTTATTAGGGCCATCTTTATCATACTTTAGTTTTTGCATATTTGCATACACGAACTCCCATTTGTTTTGGTGCCTAAATTTCTACTTGATTTTGACAACATATCGATAGGAAACTCCCAGTGACGGGATGTCCAGGAAATCCATTTCGGTTTGGATGTACCTATGCAGAGCCCCATCGAATCTCAGAAATTTATGTTTCTCGGAGTCTTTGATACCCAACTTGATGTGCAAGGTATGGAAAGTATTTGTGAGCTCCAACACTTTTTGGCCCCTCTCTTGCCATAGTGTGGTCCATCTCATGTATTGGTCATCATAGTTACCGATAGGGTAATATTTTCCTTGACCGCATCCACAAAAAAATACCAAGTGGGCTCGACCCCATATATTCTAGACTATTATGTGGAAATTTTCTCCCAGTAAGTTTTCCACCAATGTTTGACATGGGGGAGAAACTTAAGGAGTGCAATTTGATATTTTCCCTATCGGATAAATTGTGAATGGAGAAATAACCTTCTAGCATATTTAACCATTTTTGTAGGGAATCCACATCTATCTGTCCTTAAAATATGGGAATACAAAAATTAACTTGTACCTTGAAAGGAGGGTGCCACGAAAGTGACCTCTTGATGAAGACGCACCTGTTGTTATCGATAGACGTTCAAGGATGTGGGAAAAATTCTCCATCATTTCGTCCCTCTTTCGCGTGAGAGCTTTCTCAAGCAACAGATTAATAGAATATCTTTCTCCATCATTTTTATTTTCTTCCACCATGGAGGGTTTCTTTGACATGCGAGAGTGATTTTCCTCAAGAGAGACAAGATCGAGACCCAACTTTCTATACTTGGACCTTGTTGAGGACATGCACTAAAAAATGATCAAGAGAAGCCTGCTTTGATACCACTGATCCATATTATTATCGACATGAAATGAGAGAGAAGATATAATAAAGAAATGTACAAATATGTATCAATAATATATCAAAGATATCACCATAAACATAGAGATACTATAATACACAATTTCTATTAATGAGCGAAATGTACAAAATTGTAGAAATACAGAGTGAAAGACTCGCCAGAATGGTGACAACTTATATCTAAGAAAAGATGTGACAACTACTCATGTTCATAAGAATATTATTATCACAATGAGGCTCTAAAGGCCTTTTTATCATAAATAAAATCGAAAACTCTAACCCTAGAAGATGAAAATCCAATAGTTTTGTGGACCCCGTTTTGGGTAGTTTGGTGTATCAACTTCCCGTGGGTGTAACTTTGGCATACACTCTCTATCTTGGGGACACAATAGCTCATTGGGAAGGTATCAATGAGGAGATTCATTTTGGGGATCAATTAGATCCTTTGGCCCTCATTGAGTTGCTCGCTTTTGAAAAAACATCGTTTACGCCCTCAAAATGGGACAAAAAGTTTAGGAACCGAAAAACTGCTAAAAATAGTAACTTGCCAACAAACTATTTTGATCCTATTGGAATAGGTGGGTGGCCGCCTATTGTTGGACACACCTACCACACTTAGAGGGGGGGTGAATGAGTGTGGGGCTCTTTTTCCCAAAAATTCCCTCTTGCACAAAACTTATCAATTATCATTCAACATTTATTCATTACCCATTGTTGTCATTTATAACCAGTTAGATGTAGGCACATATCAGCATCATATGTCAATAATATATCATCAACAAGTCATCATCATAATGGACACAAAGAACACAAGATGTATGTACAATTTTATTTTTACTACGGACTTCAATCCTTGGGGTTTATCAGCAACAACTGAATAGAGTACAACTCTACAAGAGCACCAGCTCTATATACAAGACCCAGCTTACATTCTCAGCACCAACTGAGATGAGGCAACAATCCTCAATAGATATCAATCTGTCAACAGGTACACGACCTGTCAGTAGTGCATCCCGCGTGTGAACACGGCCAGTGTATAATGCAACAAGCGTCTGCTCTTGAGCACTTAGGGTTCTGCTTTACTTCACATGCTCAGATCCTCTGCAACCTACAATCACTTTCTCTTCTGTCTTCCACTGTCTAGACTGACCCACATCCAGTCACAATACATCCAAGCTCTCCAATAGCTTGCTCATGCTCCACAACAAATCAATATGAATGTTATCTCAATCATGCATAAACAACAAGTGTACCATAGCAATCATGTCACTACTGAATCACAAGAGTGTTTCTCACTTCATCCATCAAATCAACCAAATTGAGCCACATTATAGAATCCATACCAAGAATTCCCTAAGCATTCACAACATATCAAACAATAACATCTATCAAGACAATAATGTAACCATACCAGTGTCTGAGTGATAGATCGGATGCCATAGAATGCATATCTGGAACTTGCCTCATCATCCAAGAGCTTGGCACCAGCTCAAACACAAATCTCCATGAGTATACTCTCCCTGTACACAGTCATCCCACGTGCAAACACACCCTATACACAGCCAGCCCGTGTGAAAACTCACCCTATACACAACCAGCCCACGTTTACATTAGAAAATAGGGTTTTCTGTGACTCCGAGACTTTTTCCGTCAAGATCTCCGACATTGCCGAAACTTTGATGCGTCCATGAGATCCTCCTCTCGCTCTCTTCCTCCGAATAGATCTTCAATCATGCTCAAGAGATCCACACCAATAAGATTCTCTCACAAGAAGCTCTCCATCAATACTCCAAAAGGTATTACCAAGAAGCTCTCCATTGATCCATAAGGATTCTCACCAAAATTGTGTATTTTATAAGAGATCCTAGCTTCTTATTTATACTTTCATCTTCTAGGTCACTTGACCCATTTTTAGGTTACTTTACCCATTTCTAGGTGTCTTAACTCATTTTCCTTATTTTAGGGTTAACCACTTCCCATGAATAGAAAGTACTCCAATACTTTATCATTTAGATATTCCTTCTTGATTTTGTAACTTTTCTTTATCATTTAAATAATCCATCTTGATTTTGTTACTTTAATTTTATCATTTGAATAATGATTTCTTCTTTTCAAGTACTTTTACTTCTTTGACCTTTTGGGGCTTCAAGCCATCATATGGGTTCCTCCAACTTCATGAGACCATAACTCTCAAACCGTGGGGAGTTATGCTTCATTCCACATACCACTGAAAATGGCATGACAAGCACTATCCATCTAGGATAGTTTTACCAAAAACTTCATTGATCTTCATCTCATTATTCCACATACAAGCATGGGTCCTCCATCCATTCTTTTAGGATAACTCATTCCATAAAGCGTCTTCCCGTGAGGGCTTTCACCATAAGGGG
>JZKD02S2126206.1:22967-46032 GCA_000966675.3 Picea glauca
TTATGATGATGGCAATGTTTTGCTTAATTTTTGTCATAGCCCTGCGTGGCACCAAGGCTTACAGACAGTATAGAGTACATAGTAAATTACTAGTTGGCTATTGCAAGTATTCAAATTCTAGAAACTGGTTTATTTTGAACATCCGGCTGCACTGGTTTCTCATATGGGCAGTGCAGACCAGCAGTCTCTATTCACAGGCGACAGAAATGTATTTTCCAGAGTTGAGAGGTAACTTATAATACAAATACTTACTTACTAAAAAAAAGGGAGGGTGTTAGAATTAATGTTTACATTAGAATCAGTTTGGATTTGTTAGATCTATTTGCTATTTATGTGCAAGGTTGAGAGATTAACTCAACTAAATAGATTGTATGGCTAAGATAGCCTATCTATCTTTAGTCAAAGCTTAATGTATTTATATTGATTGAATAGCCTATCTATCTTTAGTCAAAGCTTAATGTATTTATATTGATTGAATAATAAAATACAAATAGATTGCGTGTGTAATCTGGTTCTCTAAGTAGAAAAGACCTCAGTTCAAAACCCATGGACAACATGTTTATGTTTAAGTGATAAGGTCAAGAAAAGGTAACTCCGTGGGTTTCATAAGATGTATTAACAAGAGGAGATGAAACTGCGAGTAAATTGGAAATATGATAAAGAAGATCAAGAGCGAGGAATAGAGAAAGCGTACTCAGGAAATCGGCACTGTTCCTCATTAAGCCCTTGAATGACATCTGACGGAAGCTGGGGTTGCAAATTATCAGCCGCGATTCCACTAACGACCGAGTCTACGAATTCAGTCTCCAGCGCCAAGGATTCAGTAAAACGTTTCAGCGTATTAATATTCTTGCAGGACTGACAATGACCCCACCACTGGCCAAACGAATCCCCGCAATCTTCACACACCCAAAACGTCTTCTTCTTTGCCGACTTCTTCTTCATATCGCCATCGCCACTCCCCTTACTACTACTGCTAGTGCTACTACTTCCACTAGTACTCCTGGTGCTGTTATTATTGCTATCCGGCATTAACTGTCGGCCATTTGTGTGAATCCATGCCCTGAGAAAATTAGTTTCCGGACCAATTTTCGTATCGTAGCTTGATGTTTGCAGGGCATAGGGGAGAAAGCAAATATATCTACTAGAAGCCTTTGAAATGTGCAGGAAATTAAGGGTTCTACATAAATTTGAGCGCCCAAATTTTCCTGTGTGATTTAAGATGAAATGGCGAAACCCGTACATTTTGGAGTAATAACAATCCTCCTCCCATCAAAACTTCCATGTCTTTCGGAGGCCTGCGACGCATACATTCTGGAGTAATAACCATCCTCCGCCCATCAAAACTTCAATGTCTTTCAGAGGCCTGCGCGACACTGAACGGGAGGGTGTTGGGCCACGCTCTCGATACGAAGAAACGATTAATTTGAAGACGAGAATGTCAGCGGTAGCTACATGAGCCACTTAGCGCTCGTTAGTCCCTGCGTTAAGCAGTGACTTCGATTTTTGTTTTGGTTGAAATAGCAGTTGCTTTGTTATTCAATTTTGTTTTCCTCTAAAATATTTTTTTTTTTCTTGAAATAGAAATCAGTTGCTTTGCTATTCAATTTTGTTTTCTCCTGAAATAGTAATTGCTTTGTTATTCAATTTTGAATCAAAGGCAACTTATATTCATTATGAGCTTTTATTTATATCTTTGGTTTTTTTGGACTCTCTTGACCTCTTCGCTTTGCTATTCAATTTTGTTTTCCCAAATAGTAGTTGCTTTGTTATTCAATTTTGAATCAAGGCAACTTATACTCATTATGAGCTTTTATTCATGTCTTTGGTTTTTCTGGACCCTCTTGGCCTCTTCCGCCTTGGCTAGAAGAGATATTGGACCAGAGCTTTGAGGTTCACACCGTGGGCATGCGGTGTATTGTTTAACACTTTGAGGTCCTTTGGGGACGTGCGGCGTTGGATAAACACTTTGAGGTCCTATGAGGGCGTGCTGGTACTGGTGACTTTCTGGTTTATTTTGGGGATGTAGTAGTATTTTATTGAGCATGGTCTGTGGACTAGTTCCGCTTTGATCGTCTGTTATGGTCGTGAATATGTAAAAAAATTATATTTTCAACGAATTTTCTATTGGAAAAAAGGGAGAATAACAATCATTTCTCACAACCATCCAAGCTAAAGCCCAATTGACAATTACATCACATATATAAATATTTTATAAAGCTTAATTTAGGAGAATTTTTTCAAGTGGACTCATAATATAAAGATTTTAATTATATGAACATTATTAAATTTATATTTTGGGAAATTATATTTCATTAATATAAAGATTTTTATTATATGAATATTATTAAGTTTTTACTTGGGAATTATATTTCATTAATGCTTGGCAAAACCATATTTAGACCTTGAGTATATTTCATTTGATTTAGGGTTTTACACATTTTGTGGTCTAATAGCTATGGCAATTGCAATTTTTCAAAAGATGTGTTGTTCCTTTGCTTGATTTAGGTCTTCCCCTACTGCTTTCAACAACCCTCCTCTTTATAGTGCTTCTCGACATACCATTGGATGATAATATTGAGAGAAGACGTTTAGAACGAGGAAGCTCATCTACAAAGTCTAAGCTAGAGAGATTAGATGCAAATAACATAGTAGATTAAATCACAAAAATGTTCTTTGGAGATAAAGAATATATGTGCATGCTCTTTGGAAATAGGGAATATATGCACAACATCGCTTACCCATATGAAGAAGAAAAAGGATTTTAGAGGGTTAGCATTATTGCATTTGAGAGTAGACGCAGACATCCATATGCTCTCTATCAACGTCAGACTTTCATATAGTGGAATTGGTTGTTGTTATGAGATATAGTTATTAATCTTCTTCCCATCTTCACTGTTAAAAAAATGAATGGCCCGAATGGCTAGCCAAAGGCCATTGTAAAGACAACAATCTATAAATTTTGTTTCTCATCTTCACTGCTCAAAAAATGAATGGCTAGCCAAAGGCCATTGTAAAGACAACAATTTGTAAATTTTGTTTACGTTTAGAGAGAAAATTGAGGTAGCAAATTGTATTTCATGTGATTTTGCACGCCATTTAATTTCGGTGTGGTCTAATTGTTCTATGTTTTGGTTTTTTTTATCGGAATCGGGCAACATAAATATGAATGAAATTGCAATTTTTTGTTGTTCGGAATGCTTTTTTGAATGTATAAATGGATTCAGCGTGTTGAAAAACCTTTAGGGCACTCGGATTATACAGATGTAGTCACTCAAATCTACAAATCCAACAATTTCTCGTCGGATTTCGGACAAAACTAAACAGAAAAACTCCCTAAAAAAGGGCCAAAACGTAGAATGTTTAAACTACGGCTTTAATTTGCATGTATAATAATAATAATAATCTAATTTTGAGGTCACAGCCAAGCCAAACACCAAATTGGTGTATGAGACCCCCTTGTTTGTGGGACAAGGGACCCCCTCCGCGGAACAATTTGACTACTAAAGTCTACGGAGGTGTACATACCTACCCCGTTTTGAATGTGAACATGTAACCTCCTTGAAGGAAACACATGTTCGTAACCATTAGGCCCACTCGAGTTGTACTTTAGATGTCATCGCGATCCAAAAAAACACCTACACACATTCACCTTCTCTTAAGCACGTACATGTTTCCATGCATTGCATAATAAGGGTATTAACTTTGTAAATAATTCCAACAATAATCAAATTTTGCTTGTCTTTTGTGTTTTTTGTCTTTTATATTTTTAGTCAAGGTGACCCAATAAAGACGAACAACCTTGCATAAGCATGTGTAACCACCCAGCAACCTAGTCGGCAGCGCCTTGAGCTATGGGTATACCTCCCACTTAAGACACCCACATTTTTTTCCACAGGGAAATAACAATTCCTTGCTATTCAATTTTGAATCAAAAGAAACTTTCCAATTTGTATAGGCTCGAAGTCATTACAACAATACTCATTATGATCTCATCATGTCAATTTTTGGAATTGAACCCGGGTGGGGAGAATAACAATCATTCCTCACAACCACCCAAGCTAAACCCAATTGACTTAGAATCCTATCTTGTTCGGATTTTAAGGTAAAATGGTTTGGAACTTAAATTAAACTAAATTATAAACATATCATTGGTTTTTTAATTTACTATGGTATATATATGAATGAGATGGTGTGATGGCTTATTAATAAAAAGATTAAAATGTTTTTATTAATCTCTTCAAGTTAGTTATGAATAATGGAATGGGTTATTAAAATAATAGTAATAAACACATATGATAATATTTAGTTTGTTTCAAATTAATACTAAATTAAGATTCGATATATTTAATTTGTTCAAAACAATGTTAAAAAAACTTTAGATGCATTTTAATATTTGGTGTTGGAGAGTGAAGACGTTGCATGTCACATGCCCACTACGGCAACCTAGATTTTTTTTTGTCTTTTTCATCTTTTCTTCGAGGGACAAAATCCCCGAATTTCTATGGGGCCTAGCGCATACCCTCCCTTCCCTTATCCTCCCCCATGTGATCGTTGGCTATGACCACAAGCCTTACCAAAAAGGCGCTTCCGGCTTTCGCAATTCGGGGAATCGCGGTGCAAGCGTTCCCCTGTTCTCTATCTTTCGAAATGCCGAAACCTAAAAGGGTCTAACAGATCCTTAGCTCCTCCCTTGGGTCGTTTGTCATACGACCGATCATATGACCTGGTGCTAATCCTCTAAATGTTTTTGGGGTTTCGCGATTCGGGGAATCGCGATGCAAGCGTTCCTCCTTTCCCTTTTTAATCCCCAGGACTCGAAAGCCCAGTATCATCTGGATCTACGGTCCAGATCATCGGCTTGATCAATGGCCTGGATTAAATCCCGACATTCTATCTTTCAGGATTTCTGGCGGGGTCTTCACTCCTATTCCTCCGATGTCCAGAACCTCGGTGGCTTTAGACCTTTGCCACGCGTCCCCTACAAATGGACGGTCCAGATTCTATCGGGACCCGAAATGTTGATTCCCGAGTTTTGACCCTTGATTAACTGCTAGCACCTACCTCCTCCTTCTACCACATGACTCTGCCCTGTGACCTAGGGCTCATCCACAGAGCGCGTCGGGGTTTCGAGTACCGGGATTTCGCGACTTGCGAAAATGAGGGGTCTTACCCTTTGGTTTCCCGGGTGCCGGAACGCCGAAACCTATTCACGCTAAACCGACTCATCCACAGAGCGCGTCAGGGTTTCGAGTACCTGGATTTTACGACTTGCGAAAACGAGGGGTCTTACCCTTTGGTTTCCCGGGTGCCGAAATGCCGAAACCTATTCACGCTAAACCGGCTCATCCATGGAGCACGTCGAGGTTTCGGGTATCGGGATTTCACAACTTGCGAAAATGAGGGATCTTACCCTTTGGTTTCCCGGGTGCTGAAACGCCGAAACCTATTCACGCTAAATCGGCTCATCCACAGAGCGTGTCGGGGTTTCGGGTACCGGGATTTTGAGACTTGCGAAAACGAGGGGTCTTATCCTTTGGTTTCTCGGGTGCCAAAATGCCGAAACCTATTCACACTAAACCGGCTCATCCACAGAGCGCGTCGGGGTTTTGGGTTCCGGGATTTTGCGACTTGCGAAAACGAGGGGTCTTACCCTTTGGTTTCCCGGGTGCCGAAACACGGAAACGCCGAAAACCTGAGAGAACTACTCTCTCTTGTACAAGGTTTCCAGACTCAGATCACATGATCCTTCAGCGAGTTCTTGGGTAATTATCCCTAGGCTTGGTGACCTGACTGAAAAGCCTTCCTAATTCGCTGAGCTATGAACTTTGTGTCAGGGGTAAAGTAAACTCGTGGGTTTACTAAAACGATAGTCTTTTCAAGGAACTCACTCCGGCTCTGGAATGCGAGGGAAATTCCTGGGAGGAGGTGCCGTCAAGAAATCAAACCAGGACACAGCGCAAGTCAAGTAGATGGAACAAATCTCAAGGGAACGGACTCGTATTCTGAACTTATTCATTCTATACCTAAACCGATTATGGTCATATGAGTATAAGCATGCATCCATTATTGTCGATCAAAACACAAGGCAAACACTTCAATACAGAAACCATTTATGAGTGTATAAACATGAGCATGCGTCCAGGATATTCAATTCAAGATACAAGATATAAACACTTATCAGAAACACTAGGTGTGACGCGACTGCTGAGAGGGGTGCTCGTTTCCACCCAACCGTAGGCTCAGTGACTCCAAACAGATTTACCACTAGCCACCCCCGAGCTAGACCACGATGCTTGAGATTCAGTCTCCCACTTCCATCTCAACGGAAGTCAAGGACGAAGGTTACTCTCCTCCTCCTCTATTCAGAACTCCCTGTATTTCCCGAGTTTCTCCCGGTTCTCTTCCGCAATCCCTGTCGTGTGTGTTCTCTTCTCTCCCCCCTTACCACACTTCCTCTCTTGCCTTTTCTTTGCAAGATTGCGTGTGGCGCGAATTTCCCCGTCTGTGGTCAGGTCTGGGAGCTATTACGGATGGGTGGTTCACCCCCATCCCCTCGTTAACTCTTGAGGAGCCTCCCCACCTATCAATTTGACGAGAAATCCATTCCAGGGTCAGAGAGTTGCTTTGGTCTTTGAGCAAGTAAAAACCAGTACGATACTGGCTCAGTGGAAGTTAACGCAACCATTCCAGATCCCTTCCACCACCTCTCATTAGCCATCGTGGTTTATTTTAGCACATCCCCCTCCCAGCAGTCATGCAACACATAATCATAACATAATTTACATTCATCGACCTTTTATACAAAGGTTCGTCAAATCAAACATTCACATCTTTGAGTTTGCCATAATTATTGGCCAATATAGTTATTTTTACAGACTGGGGGAAACAGGGTGTTACATTGCAACTCTAGAGGTAAGATAATGCATTGTTCTATTGAAAATGTTATTTGAATCAGGGGAAACCTGTTATACTTGTTAAGTGCAAAATCAACAAATATTCAATTAAGTTGATGAGGAAGGATAAACAAGATCAATAGCATTCACATACATATAAATTTAACATAGAGATTTACGTGGTAAAACCCTTATTGTAAGGGCAACCTCCACGGGGCAATGATAATCGGTCTTTGATTTATTGTTCAAGGGAGATTAATACAACAACCATCAATTTCAGTCTTCCAATGGTATAGACAACCATTTGACCTTCTCACAAACTCCATTATTCCTCCTATTCCACTATGCCTTTATGGGCTTACATGAATATAGAACAGAGTTCATTTAGTTACAAAATTGTTTATCCAATTTAATGCGTACCATTTGGTTGAACAAACCACTACAAAATAGGATCCATGAAATCTGCCCATATCCACCAAATTTAGGAAATTAGTTGGCATATTCAACAATCTCCACCTTGACAACAATTTACCTGATCTATCATGCCCAATTTATTCACCACCTCTTCTGCAAGCTAAGAGAAGCCAAGCACCATCGTAGCTTCTCTAAAAGTATTGGTTTTGTGAACATGTCTGCGCAGTTCTCTTTTGTATGAACTTTTTCAAGGGAAACTCCACCTTCATCGATGACTTATCTTACAAAATGGTATTTAATTGGAATGTGTTCAGTTTTATTGTGGAAGGCTGGATTTTTAGCCAAGTGAATGGCACTTTGACTATCACAGAGTAGCTTTACTTTGTCCTGCATCCTTCCAAACTCACCAAACAAACCTTTTAACCAAACCGCCTCTTTGCAAGCATGTGAAGCAGCTATGTATTATGCTTCTGTAGTGGATAAAGCAACAATGTTCTGTAGCTTTGACATCCAACTAATAGGTCCACCTGCAAGAGTAAAGACATATCCTGAAGTTGACTTCATCTTGTCCAAATCACTTGCAAAATCATAATCAACATATCCATAGACTAACTCACAACCATCGTTATAGGTTATACATTAATCACTTGTGCCCCTCAAATACTGAAGCACCCATTTCACTGTTGCCCAATGCTCTTTACCTGGATTTTCCATATATCTACCGACAACCCCAAATGCATGTGAAATGTATGGTCTTGTACTAACCATTGCATACATTAAACTTCCTACTGCATTAGCATATGCTATTCGAGACATATATTCCTTTTCTTCTTTTGCACTAGGACATAAACTTGAAGAAAGCTTAAAATGGGAAGCAAAAGGGACTAAAACTGGTTTCACATTGTTCATACCAAACCTCAAAAGTATTTTCTCGACATACGTCTGTTGTGACAACCAAAGCTTACCATTCCTCCTATCTCTGAATATTTCCATGCCCAAAATCTGCTTTGCTTCTCCTAGATCTTTCATATCAAACGTCCTAGCCATTTGAGCCTTTAACCGGTTGATCTCAGTTATGTTTTTTCTTGCTAAAATCATATCGTCAACATACAATACTATGATAATGAATATGCCATTATTCAATTTCTTAAACTAAACACAATGATCATACTCACTCCTTGTATAATTTTGGCTCATCATGAAAGAGTCAAATTTCTTGTACCATTGTCTGGGCGACTGCCTCATACCATACAATGATTTCTTGAGCCTACAAACAAATTTCTTGTTGTGATTCTGAACGAACCCTTCAGGATGTTCCATGTAAATCTCCTCATCCAAATCTCCATGTAAGAAAGCAATTTTAACATCTAGTTGCTCCTAATCCAAATCAAGTAATGCAACTAATGCTAACACAATTCGAATTGAAACAATCTTAACAACTAGTGAAAAAATCCCATGAAATTCAATATCTTCTTTCTGAGAATATCCTTTCGCAACCAGCTTTGCTTTGTACCTTTCTACCTTATCATCAACACCCTTCTTCAGCTTGTAGACCCACTTGTAACCTACAGTTTTCCTATCTCTTGGAAGTTCTACCAGGTCCCATGTAGCATTCCTCTCTAAAGCATTCATTTCATCCTTCATTGTTTCTTTCCATTTAACACTGTTAGAACCCTCCACAACTTCCAGATAGCACGAAGGTTCATCATCATTAGTACTTAAAGAAACTGATGAAACAAAATCATCATATTACCTTCTTGGAGGATTTTTGACCCATGTAGACCTCCTTAGGGAAGTTTGTGGCTCATCCATAATCTATTGATTGTCATCATCATCCATGTTTTCCTCTGCAGGAACCTCTTCATGAACATCTTCAGAAACTTGTTCATGTTCACTTTCATCTATAATTGAACGGGTTTCAAATTGAATATGTTGATATTTTGGTACTTCTACCTGTTTCATTTGAACATCTACATCTGATTTGATGAGGGATGATTCATCAAATATTACATCTTTGTTAATGGTGATCTTGTGGGCAGTAGGATCACACAACCTGTACCCCTTAATACTATCACCATATCCAACAAAGACAAGTCTTTTTTATTTTGGATCTAATTTAGAACATTGATGTTTCGAAATTAGAGCATAGGCTTCACAACCAAGAACTTTAATATTAGAATAATTACAAGGGTGACATGTCCATACATCTTGTGGAATCTTGCACTCTATTGTTGTTGATGGTGATCGATTCACCAGATAACAAGTTGTAGATACTGCTTCTACCCACAATTCTTGCTGCAAGTTGGCGTTACTAAGCATACTCCTTGCTGTCTCTAGAAGAGTCATGTTCATGCGTTCAACAACTCTGTTTTGCTAAGGAGTATAGGCAGTGGTTTTATGCCTATCAATCCCAAACTCCTTGCAATAGTTCTCAAATTCCATTGACGTAAATTTACCACCATTATTAGTTCTTAAACATTTAATGGACCTACCAGTGCTTTTTTCCACTAAAGCTCTAAATTGCTTGAAAACAGTAAACACATCATCCTTTCTTTTCAACATATAGATCCAAACCTTCCTAGAGAAATCATCTATAAAAGTTATAAAATATGATGATCCTCCATACGAAATAGTAGGGGATGGTCCCCAAACATCAGAATGGATATAGTCAAGGATTCCCTCACCGGTGTGTCTTCCGGTTTTAAATTTCTGCCTATTTTGTTTTCCATAAATACAGTGTTTGCATAAATCTAACTTTAAAGACTTTAGACTAGGAAGTAACTTGTGATCAGATAATACCTTCAATCCTTTTTCGCTCATATGGCCCAACCGTTGATGCCACAGTCGAACAGAATCATTGTCATTCTTGGATACTATTGTCGCATGATCTAACTTGGTTCTTCCTTCTAACAGAAACAAGTTTCCAACCTTCTTCGCTTTCATAACCGGTAGGATTCCTTTGTAGACCTTCATAACTCCACCTCGAACAGTACTTTTATATCCTCCAGTATCTAAGACTCCCAAAAAGATCAGGTTCTTCCTAACCTCAGGTACATGTCTCACATCAATTAGTATCTTAACAGATCCATCAAACATCTTAATTCGAATGCTACCAATTCCCAATACTTTACATGACATATCATTTCCCATGTAAACAATTCCATCATCAATAGACTGGTAAGTAATAAACCAATGTCTATGAAGACACATGTGATTTGAAGCACCGGAATCTAATAACCATTGTTGATCATGACGTGAAACAGTACTAATTGTTAAAAATTCATCAGTCATACATGAACCTGTTGCTGAACCTGTTTCAGTTGTGTTTGATTCCTTCGTCTCTTTTGGAGGGTCTTCTTTGGAGGCTTGTTGTCGCTTCCAACAGTCCTTCTTCAAGTGTTCAGATTTGCCACAAAACCAACGGTTAAGCTTGCTCTTCTTGCCCTTCGACTTTGACCGAGAGAAATCCCTCTAACCTTGTCCTCTTTCTTTAGTTCTTCCTCTGATCACCATTGCCTCAGATGTAGAGGTTTCTAAATTGGATTTCTTCCTTGTTTCCTCTGACAGTAATGCTCCAACAATAACATCAAACTCAATACTTTATGTTGTACTGAAACTAATAGAGGTAACAAAGTGATCCCATGACTCGGGCAAAGAACAAAATAATGTAATTACCTTGTCTTCAGATTCAAATTTCACTCCCATGCTATTCAACTAAACTAAGAGAGTAACAATTGTCTTTTCAGGAAGATCCTTTTCGTCAAGGATTTCGTCATATACAAGCTTTCCAACTTTGTCCACAAACTGACTGTTGTCTTCTCCGTAACAATGTTGAACAGAACATCATCAGCCAAACACAGACGTATGGCACTCAGTGCTCTTGCAGCGATCTCTTCCCACTCTTCATTTGAAATGGTCACAAGTTTCTTTGATTTTCCCAAAAGCGCATTCGCCATGCGTTGTTGCATGAGCAAATCATGCATCTTGACCTTCTAGATCTCAAAACTATTATTGCCATTGAACTTCTCAATTTCAAACTTGGCACTTCGAGCTTTGTCATCTTAGAGGGTCGTCGCACCTCCCAAGATGAACACAATGCGTCGATTTAGTGGTCATCGCACCTTTCGATACAACATGGGTGCGACAATCTTCAATGGGTCATCACACTATACACACGTTCAGGGTGCGACGATGTCAGGTGGTCGTCGCACCTATCAAAGGAGGTGAACTGCGATGATATCCAGAAATTCCAAATTTCGAAAGGCAGCTTATAAATCGATGACCCTCTCAGAGGAGATACCTGCGATGATTTGAAATCGACGCACCTCACACATATTTCACTCCTACTGCTCCTCCAAGAATTTGATGCCGACGACACGCTCTCCTCCAACCTACTCTAATACCACTTGTTATACTTGTTAAGTGTGAAATCAACAAATATTCAATTAAGCTGATGAGGAAGGATAAACAAGATCAATGGCATTCACATACACACAAATATGACACAGAGATTTACGTGGTAAAACCCTTCTTGTAAGGGAAACCTCCACCAGGGCAATGATAATCGGTCTTTGATTATTGTTCAAGGGAGATTAATACAACAACCATCAAATTCAGGCTTCCAATGGTACAGACAACCATTCGACCTTCTCACAAACTCCACTATTCCTCATATTCCATTATGCCTTTATGGGCTTACATGAATATAGAACAAAGTTCATTTAGTTACAAAATTGTTTATCCAATTTAGTGCATACATAACAAATTGGTA
Source organism: Picea glauca (assembly GCA_000966675.3). Classification (NCBI taxonomy): domain Eukaryota; kingdom Viridiplantae; phylum Streptophyta; class Pinopsida; order Pinales; family Pinaceae; genus Picea; species Picea glauca. The sequence goes on from JZKD02S2126206.1 coordinate 35,049, forward strand.
GATTTGGTTGAACAAACCACTACAAAATAGGATCCATGAAATCTGCCCATATCCACCAAATTTAGGAAATCAGTTGGCATATTCAACAAAACCCCACTTGGTTGAGGTTGTGAATCCGAAGATACGTGGATGAGAGTTTGGCCTGAGACTAAAGAAGCTCAACAAGATGAACACAATGCGTCGATTTAGTTGGCGTCACACCTTTCGATACAACACGGGTGCGGCGATCCTCAATGGGTCGTCACACTATACACACGTCTAGGGTGCGGTGATGTTAGGTGGTCGTCGCGCTTGTCAAAGGAGGTGAACTGTGACGATTTCCAGAAATTCCAAATTTCGAAAGGCAGCTTATAAATCGACGCACCCTCTCAGAGGAGATACCTGCGATGATTTGAAATCGACACACCTCGCACAGATTTCACTCCTACTGCTTCTCCGAGAATTTGATGCCCACGGCACGCTCTCCTCCAACCTGCTCTAATACCACTTGTTATACTTGTTAAGTGCGGAATCAACAAATATTCAATTAAGATGATGATGAAGGATAAACAAGATCAATAACATTCACATACACACAAATATGACACAGAGATTTACGTGCTAAAACCCTTCTTGTAAGGGAAACCTCCACCGGGGCAATGATAATCGATCTTTGATTATTGTTAAAGGGAGATTAATACAACAACCATCAAGTTCAGGCTTCCAATGGTACATACAACCATTTGACCTTCTCACAAACTCCATTATTCCTTTTATTCGACTATGCCTTTATGGGCTTACATGAATATAGAACACAGTTCATTTAGTTACAAAATTGTTTATCTGATTTAGTGCGTACATACCAAATTGGTAGATTTGGTTGAACAAACCACTACAAAATAGGATCCATGAAATCTGCCCATATCCACCAAATTTTGGAAATCAGTTGGCATATTCAACAAAACCCCACTTGGTTGAGGTCGTGAATCCGAAGATACGTGGATGAGAGTTCGGCCTGAGACTAAAGAAGCTCAACAAACTCAAGGGTGTTGCATTGCAGGCATAATATGGTATATACGTGATCACTAAGAGTTGCTTCTTGCAAACACTTGTTGCTTCAAAATGGTCCACGTGTTTCTTTTTATTCTTTGTACTCTCTTGGTTGGTGTGAAGATGGATGCAAAAATAAGTTGGGGTGTGGGCATTTTCATTTCTTTGTATTGCTGATGGTATGGTTGGTACATTGGTTGTATCATCCTGATAAGTAAATGAATCGGTATCATCTTTGCCCCTATTGGGAAACGTAAGGTGTTGTTTGGTTGAACATGTTTATAAAACAACTCATTAAAAATATCATCAGCCAATGCAATAACTTTAGTCATAAAGCCATAACCAATAAAAGAGATGCAAACTCTGGTTATAGCCCTTAATAATAATAAATAAAAACATTGAGATTTTCCACATATACAAGTGAAATGTAAGAGAACTATATAGACAGTGGTCTGAGTCCCGTGTGTTATAGCATCTTTTGCCACCCTTATGGCTTAGATGATTCTATTGGCCTTTATCCATTTCATATTGATCCCTTACAGCTTGGGCACCCCTTGTACTCTACCAAAAAGCCTCCTTTATGATTCATGTGCTCTTCCCACTCATTAAAGGAGCATGTGCATGCTCTTTCCCTCCAAGAAAGGAGCATGTCCACACTCTTTCCTTGACATGTGCAATGTAAAAAGTTGAGTAAGTCTTCATGCTATGCAAGCAATATATGTTTGATTTTATTAGGAAATCCCCCCTTTTGCTTTGTTCGAAATAACACAAACAAGTATATCAGAGCAATTAAATTACATCAATTTTATTTGCGAGAGTAAAGATGAAGTCAAATGGAGAAAAACTACAATTTTGCAATATTTTGCAAAATCCAAACATGATGCCATTAAACACATCAACAAATGTCGACTCCACTGGGAGGGATATGTGAGTAGGTCGAACTTAGAACCATTGATTTCATAGAAACAAGGAGGACTAGACCATGATGGGGCTCAACAAGACTCGACAACATAAAAAAAATGGACAAATACACTCAGGTATGCAAATAAAGGACAAATAGCTAGAAGAAGGGAATTCACAAATTTTGAATGACACGAAGTCCCTTTTTTATTAGCAAGTTGGGGGTCAAAAACTATCTTACTGATATTAAGTCGCTTCAAAAATCTGTCTTTCTTGAATGTAACCTTGCATTCACTTACAACTTTATAAATTGGTTAGTCGGTAACATATAATAACGTCTTAATTCCCAAGCAAATTCCAGCTTTGTCAAGTTTTTGGTACATATAGGACAGACTGCCAGAATAATGTATTAGGAAAAACAATGTTTGAAAGTAAGAACTGTTGGAAACTCCACAAACAAAAGAAAAATAAACTCAAATAAGCAAAAAAGACTAAGCAACAACAAAAAGAAAAATGATGAATATAAGCAACAAAGCAACTACTCCTACAAAACTCTCTAGGTGCTTGAGTTATTCATAACTGAGGTGACCTTGAGTCAGGGTCATGATAATGTTTGAGATGTGAGCCATTAGTGGTATATGAAAAAAGTCTATCATCATTTTCCTTCAACAAGTACGAATTATTACCCACTAATGCAACAATGACATATGGACCGATCCACAATTTCTAGAATTTTGTATGTTTTTCTTTATCTGCATGAGTAGAATCCCATAATAAGAATTTATGTCCAACCTCAAAAGTTCCTGCTCTAGCACATTTTTCAAAATACTTCTTGATAGGTTGTTGCCTTTTCTCAATGTTACTCAAAGTGTGTTCACGTTGTTCATCCATGGAAAGAAAGCATGAAAATGTTGTGGCAGATTAGATTCATTCAATTCCTTAGTTTGAAAAGCAAGTCAAAATGAGGCCAATTGCAACTCTATAGGATTAATAGCCTCTTGACCATAGAGGATTTGGAAAGGAGGGTCACCATACTAATATTGGTTGTAGTTCGATCAATNGCTTCTTGCAAACACTTGTTGCTTCAAAATGGTCCACGTGTTTCTTTTTATTCTTTGTACTCTCTTGGTTGGTGTGAAGATGGATGCAAAAATAAGTTGGGGTGTGGGCATTTTCATTTCTTTGTATTGCTGATGGTATGGTTGGTACATTGGTTGTATCATCCTGATAAGTAAATGAATCGGTATCATCTTTGCCCCTATTGGGAAACGTAAGGTGTTGTTTGGTTGAACATGTTTATAAAACAACTCATTAAAAATATCATCAGCCAATGCAATAACTTTAGTCATAAAGCCATAACCAATAAAAGAGATGCAAACTCTGGTTATAGCCCTTAATAATAATAAATAAAAACATTGAGATTTTCCACATATACAAGTGAAATGTAAGAGAACTATATAGACAGTGGTCTGAGTCCCGTGTGTTATAGCATCTTTTGCCACCCTTATGGCTTAGATGATTCTATTGGCCTTTATCCATTTCATATTGATCCCTTACAGCTTGGGCACCCCTTGTACTCTACCAAAAAGCCTCCTTTATGATTCATGTGCTCTTCCCACTCATTAAAGGAGCATGTGCATGCTCTTTCCCTCCAAGAAAGGAGCATGTCCACACTCTTTCCTTGACATGTGCAATGTAAAAAGTTGAGTAAGTCTTCATGCTATGCAAGCAATATATGTTTGATTTTATTAGGAAATCCCCCCTTTTGCTTTGTTCGAAATAACACAAACAAGTATATCAGAGCAATTAAATTACATCAATTTTATTTGCGAGAGTAAAGATGAAGTCAAATGGAGAAAAACTACAATTTTGCAATATTTTGCAAAATCCAAACATGATGCCATTAAACACATCAACAAATGTCGACTCCACTGGGAGGGATATGTGAGTAGGTCGAACTTAGAACCATTGATTTCATAGAAACAAGGAGGACTAGACCATGATGGGGCTCAACAAGACTCGACAACATAAAAAAAATGGACAAATACACTCAGGTATGCAAATAAAGGACAAATAGCTAGAAGAAGGGAATTCACAAATTTTGAATGACACGAAGTCCCTTTTTTATTAGCAAGTTGGGGGTCAAAAACTATCTTACTGATATTAAGTCGCTTCAAAAATCTGTCTTTCTTGAATGTAACCTTGCATTCACTTACAACTTTATAAATTGGTTAGTCGGTAACATATAATAACGTCTTAATTCCCAAGCAAATTCCAGCTTTGTCAAGTTTTTGGTACATATAGGACAGACTGCCAGAATAATGTATTAGGAAAAACAATGTTTGAAAGTAAGAACTGTTGGAAACTCCACAAACAAAAGAAAAATAAACTCAAATAAGCAAAAAAGACTAAGCAACAACAAAAAGAAAAATGATGAATATAAGCAACAAAGCAACTACTCCTACAAAACTCTCTAGGTGCTTGAGTTATTCATAACCGAGGTGACCTTGAGTCAGGGTCATGATAATGTTTGAGATGTGAGCCATTAGTGGTATATGAAAAAATTCTATCATCATTTTCCTTCAACAAGTACGAAGTATTACCCACTAATGCAACAATGACATATGGACCGATCCACAATTTCTAGAATTTTGTATGTTTTTCTTTATCTGCATGAGCAGAATCCCATAATAAGAATTTATGTCCAACCTCAAAAGTTCCTGCTCTAGCACATTTTTCAAAATACTTCTTGACAGGTTGTTGCCTTTTCTCAATGTTACTCAAAGTGTGTTCACGTTGTTCATCCATGGCAAGAAAGCATGAAAATGTTGTGGCGGATCAGATTCATTCAATTCCTTAGTTTGAAAAGCAAGTCGAAATGAGGCCAATTGCAACTCTATAGGAATAATAGCCTCTTGACCATAGAGGAGTTGGAAAGGAGTGTCACCATACTAATCTTGGTTGTAGTTCGATCAATCTATGAAGCATAAGGTAGTTGCAAATGCCACTGCCTTAGTTTATCATCTATGATTTTCTTTAAAGTTTTGATCAACTATTTATTGGTAGACTCGACCAATCCATTCCCCCGAGGATAGTATTAGGATGAGAAAGAATGTTTAACCCCAAACTTGTTATAGAATTGGGTAAACTTAGCATAAATAAATCCAGGACCAATGTCAGATACAATTCCAAGCAAGATTCCAAATCTGGAAAAGCTGTTGGTCTCAAGGAAAGTGATCACTTGATCGTCAACAATGTTCTTCAGGGGGATTTCTTCAAACCACCTTATGAAGTAATTTGTTGCAGTTAAAATTAATATATGACCAACCGACGATGGTGGGTTCATGGGACCAATAAAATCAAGGCCCCACTTTGCAAAAGGATAAAAAGTGATGATAGGTTTCAAAGGAAGAGAAGACAACTTTAATCTCCTAGTGGCACATTGATATGCATCACACGATTGCATAAATTTAAATGAATCTTTAAATATTTTGGGTCAATAATAAAATATTTGGAGGATCTTATCAGCAGTTGATTGTGTGGAAAAATGCCCTCCAATGTGAATTACTTCATCACTGGAGCCATGGCTAGTTTTAATTAGTTTGTCATCCATTCCCTCATCAATGCAACACAACAAGATCCCATCAAGAGATATTCAAAATAAAAAGGTGCCTAATACCAGTATTTGGAGGCTCCCAATCTTAATCTTCCGTGTTCATTATATTCTAAGGCATTAGGGCATCACTGGTGGGTAAAATAATAAATAACATTTTTGTACTAGGGATGATCAACTAATTAGATTTCCTCTCCTCCTATGTATAACAAATTAGATTGAGAATCTTCATCAGAATCATGTTCGGGTGAAGCATGAGGGTGTTGGGAAAGGTGAAGGGATGTATCCCTTCCCTTAATAGTGTTGGAAGTAGTGATGGTAAGGTCATGCTCCTGAATTTTTGTGAGCCAGTGTGCTAGTTTCCTAGATAGGAGTGTCTGTGAGAGCATGAATTTAACAATAGGTAATGGTACCTTCACCTCCACGTGCTTACCAAGTATGCAATGTCTGAACTTATCAATTTCTTTCACCAGAGAATAAGCATGTTTCTCAATGAGAGAATACTTAATAATTGTATAAGAAAGACTCTGACTCATAAATGCTATAGGTTGTTCAAAATTGTCTTGATTTTTCTACACTAGGATAATTGATATAGTCTCCTTAGTAGTATTCATATAAATTAAAAAATCTTTGGTAAAGTCAAGTGTAGTAAGGACAGGGGAAGAAGAGATAACTTTCTTAATTTTAGTAAATGCATGCTCAACATTGTTATTCAAATGAAAGGCTTGATCTCCCTTTAGTAGGTTATGAATTAGCTTAACTATTCAGACGAATTTGGGTATAAACCTACGTACAAAAATAATATTGCACATAAAAGATTGGATTCCTTTCTTAGAAGGTGGGGAAGGAAGGGTTTGAATTTCTTTCACTCTTTCAGGATTAATGCTTATCCCAACATTAGACACTATGTGACCAAGCAATGTCCATGAAGTAGCTACAAAAATAGACTTGGTGGGATTTAAAGACATGCCAAATTTTCAGCACCATGAGAAAACTTGTACGAGATGCTTAAAATGATTAGTTTGGTACTTAGAATGAATTGTAAGGTCATCAAGGTAAATATGAATGATAATACCAATTAGATCATCAAAGGAAATATGCATGGCATGCTGAAGAATAATACCCGCATTAATCAAACCGAAAGGCATGCACTTGTAGGAAAAGGTGCCCCTCTTTGCACTAAAGGTAGTTTTATATCTATTAGATCGTTTGAGGTGAATATGATTGAATCCCTATAATCTGTCTAATACATACATCATCTAGGATCTAGCTACTTGCTAAAGGATGACCTCCATATTGGGTAAGGGAAAGTTGTCTTTGACACTTTCCTTATTAAGAGCACGAGAATCAACACACAACCACATGTCACCATTTTTCTTATAAATTGGCAATAAATTCGCTACCCACTCTGAACTTGACAGGAAAAATAACATGGGAAGCAAGTAAATTGTCCAATTCCTTTCAGATGGTGGCCTCCAACGTTGAGTTTACATGCCTTTTCCTTTATCATATCGAAGTAGAATTTTCCTTGAAGGGAATGACATGATGGATAATTCCAAGGTCAAACCCTCATAATTCTAAATAAGACCATGCGAAGATTTCTCAAAATTCATGAAATCATGAACTACCCTTTCTCTTCAGGAGAGCATGTAGTCGATATGTGTAGGATCTTGGGCTCTTCTTCGGTTCCTATGTTCAGAGGAATGATATCATCAATTTTTTTCCCTAACTCTTATTTTATGGAACACTTCTTCATTGCATCACTTGAAGAAAAATAATTTTCCAAAGGGGTCAACCCATTAGGAAACTTTTATGTCCTAAGTCAATGATCTCAATAGACTCCTCAGTTTCATTGGTAAGAAAAGCTCGAAGGCTTTCATCATTAATAAAGACTTTCTATGACACTTCACTATCTAGCACATGAAGTCTATATAGGGATATAATAGAACATTCTAGTCTTTCTTGGAAAACATGTCTATTAGGTCTGACTGCATAAGCACATAAACTATCGATAATAACATTCAACTCTCTTCGGACATGTATAATGTCAAAATAAGAAAATTTTGATATTAAATCAGAGACCAGATTGGTGTAGCACCTCATAAGTTGATTGGAAGGTGTGTAGACCTTCTTGACCAAATTCACGACTACTTATGAATTTCTCAAGTCCTAACAATAAGGCTTCAAATTCAACCACATTGTTGGTGCATGAAAAATTTAACATGTATGCGAATGAATGAGTTTTTCCAAAGGTGGTGTAAAGGGTTATTCCTGCACCATTTCCATCATTCAAGGAGGCTCCATCAAAATACATGTGCCACATTTTATTATGAAACTCATCTAGATAAGGAGGTTTAGTGTTCTTAACTTCATCTTTGAGGAATATTGAGTAGATTCGAAGATTTGACTCAATTTTTTTTACCGAAGGTTGTGGAAGATTTTCAATATGGGGCACAATATGTTCCTCACGATATATACTAATGTTTATTGGTCCCTTTGGAATAATTATATGAGTTCCATCCATGGAATAATATCCACCCGTCAAAGCTTGCCAATCCCTACTAAGGATCATGGAATAATTTCTTACTCCCATGTCCATCACCTAGATGTTGCACGTGGTGCGAATCTCTGGGTGTGAACATATTACCAAGGTCACATCTTTCACTTCTCCAGTAGTGGATTGGCATTACTTATTAAATGATAACATGTTTCGAGGGTTCTAATTGGTGCAAGTCGGTCCTAACTCCTCCATAATGATTTTGGACATGACATTTGGGCCTAAACCACCATCAATGAGGCAATAGTGGGATATATTGTCCATTATCTTCATGGAGACATAAAATGGAGGGTTTTTTAAATAAGACCATGTAAAAAAACTCCCACGACTCCTAGGGTTGGTGAATCTTCTTCATCTTCAGTAACCATGTGGGTGTTTGAGGTCTTTCTTTACAAAGTGTTGTTATTCGAGGGTTCTTCAACTAATAATCTATTTAGATTCTCTAGTTGTTCAGGTGTTCTAGCCAAATCACGTAATGTGGCATTGTCCTTAACCTTTTCCAGTTCCTTAATATGTTGTACCTTTCAACTAAACTAGTCAAAGGAGATGAAGGGTGCTACTGTGAAGTAGGGGTTTGATTCCTTCTAACACTTTGAGAAGTGTTTTGATTGGTGTGCTTGTGAGTAGAGACACTAGAATTATGATTAAGTGTTTCCCTTTTGATTCTGATTATTGTATGTTTGACCCCTAGTCATAACAACTAAGATATCTTTCTCTTCTACCCAGTCAAGGGCATTAATAATTTGTTTGTATTTTTTTTTCCAAATATTCTCTCTTTGGTGGTTTTCAATACTTTGCAAGTATTAGGTTCATGGTTTTCTTCTAGAAGTTACACCAAGGGTGTGTAAGAAGCGTTCGGGGTTGGGTTGGCTACAATGGAGCTTAAGGTGGTGTGAGCGAGAGATTCTCTTGTATAGGAATAGGTGAGATTTTCCTTTCAAGTGAGATCATGTGATTATTCACGTCTTGCATTAACTACAAGACATCGATCATATCCAAATTTTTGCTAGGATCATCCAATGGGAAACCAGTTAGCCCTCTCTTATAATATGTTTAGATATGCTACCGTGAGTGTATTATAATAATGAATTAAGGATACTTGGTTGTGAGGTCGATAAACCTTGGGGACTCGGTTATATAGCTTCATAAAACACAGATTAAAAGTGTTGATAGACTCGCCAGTTCGATATGTTAAACTGTTATAGTCTTTAAGCCAATCAACATGAATTTGTGAGTCACCATAGGTTGATTTAAACCAATAACATAGTTCATCCCAGGTAGAAAAGGACTTAGGTGGTAATTCAAATAAATCAACAATAGCTTTTTCATCTAAAGAGTTGATTTAAAGATGCATGCATGTGTCATTATCGTTCACTCCTATATTGTGACATGCATTAGAGAAGGCATTAAGATGCTCATCTATCATGCGAGTGCCATTTCCGGAAAACTTAGGTAAATAATATTTAAACTTAGGAAGGGGTGCATTACCAGGATTTAAGTTTAGTGGTGAAGGAACATGCCAAGGAGTGTTATTCAAGTCTTCTTCAAACCAGAAGAGGCCAAATTTCTGAATTGCTTTGGCTGCATTGGTCGTAGAAATAGTTGGGTTGTAACCACTGTACATACTACCAAGAATTTGAGAAGACCCTATGAGAGCAGTCATCTTGCTTGATACATATGAAGGTGTCCACTTAAAAGTGGTCTTATGAATAGGTGATTTAGATTTTGAATCTGAATAGGAATGAAAAATGTGTCGTTGTAAGCCTTCAAGGACTTGCTTCCTTCTCCCAACCTTGGATAATGAATCGAATTATGGAGATCTATATATGAGTCGACATGATCGTCAAGGGGTTTGGAACATTAATGTCTCAAGGACAAGGGGGTTATTAAGTTCTCACCTCAAATCAAGTTCTCTTTGTTCATTCACAACAATATCTTGAGCAATAATTTCCCAAGAATTTTTAAGTTGTTCTCTAGTTTGGGATGTGTATACCATGAAATTAAGCAATCCAGAGGTGACACTAGTTTGGTCAAGGAAACCAATTCTATCGTTAAGTTTTTGTCTTGATGGGAGAGTCATATAAGACAATAACAATAGCATGTAAAGAAATACAAAGAAGGGACAAAAAGTGTGACAACAAAGCTCAAAGGATAGGATTAATCTACTCGTTGCAAAGGGGGTAATCTCGTGTACCAAAATTGGGCTAATAGGACAAAGAACAATATGATTTCAGACTCATCAAATGTTTATTCAATTGTCTCAATAGTTGTAACTAACAACTGACATGCAATATCAGTTTGGCCCAAAGCTTCAGGCCGCAAGAAAAAAAATTCAGTTATGAATATCTCAAGCTCTAAATGATGCAAATTAGTGGCGAGAAAATAAAGGAATGGAAAAGTAATTAAACATGAGAAAAAATGAACAACAAAAGGAAAGGAAAAGCAAAAGAAATAATTTAGGCCCCTAGGCATGTTGTTGTCCAATTGGAATATTATTGAACAAGTCCCCAGTATGGTCACTGTTATAACCCTAAATTGCACCACACATGCTTACCTGGCATCAGGCCAACTCATATCCCTTCTTTGCCAAAACTTTGCTGAACAACTCTTTGAAAATCCTCCTGTGTAAAGGCCCACGCGCCCTAACCTATTACTGCATGCGTGTACATGCTGGCTGACTCACAATAGCCCGCGTGTACCTACAAAAGCACGAAAAAAAGGAAAGTTGCCAGCGGAACAAAAGCTATGGGTGAGTTAGCTAAAACTCCCGGCCATGCATGGCCGAGGGTTCGTCCAAAAACCTAACTCCTTCTAGCCTATAAAAGAAGGGGTAGGGGTACCATTTGGAGGAGGAAAAAATATAGCAAAGAAACTCTGCCCATTTA
>JZKD02S2126217.1:0-10720 GCA_000966675.3 Picea glauca
CTTCTTCAATTCTTTTATCTTCTTCTATTTGAACCTTCAAATTTGTGATCATTTGTTCTAGTTCTTGAGTGTCTTATTTCTTGTCTAGTTCTGCTTGTAGTTTCTTGTTTTTCTTATTTTCTCTTCTGATAACTTCTATGGCACACATTAATTCCTCTCGGTAGTCAACTTCTACCTCTTCAATTTCTTTTTCAACTTCTTCATATTCTTATTTGGCTTCTTCATATTCTTCTTCGAAGTTTTCTTTATCAGAGTCTTCTACTTCCATGAATATAACTCTTTATGTCTCACTACCACTGAATTCATCTTCATCTGATGATGAGATGTCTTCTTTGGTGCATAAGATTTTCTTGAAAACTTTCTTTGCGATTCTTTTTCCCTTGTATGTTTGTTTTCCTTTTGAGTAACCTTCATCATTTATCTTTTTATTATAAGGAAATTTGTTAGAAAAAATGACTAATACCATCACAATTAAAACAAATTAAAGGAAGCTTACCTCTATACCTATCGTTGGTTCCCTCATTCAGTCTTTTGACAAAGTTAGTCACTTCTTCATCATCTTCTAAGACATCACTCTTGCTACTATGTTCTTGTTTTTTCCTTCCCTTTTGCTTTGGATTTTTTTATGCTTTGAAGGTTGTTTCTTTTATATCTAGATTTTCCTTTTCAATTCTCATTTCATATGCTATCAAGATTCCATGTAATTCATCCATGCATATTGAGTTTAGATCTGATATTTCTTCTAGTGATGATATCACAGGGTCAAATCTCATACGAAGAGAACTTAGTAATTTTTGAAAAATTACATATTCTTTGATTTCTTCTCCCAACCCTATGATTGCATTTACTGTTTCATCAACTCGTAAAAAGTAAGCTCCAATATTCTCATTTCCATTCATCCTAATTTGTTCACCTCTGTAAGTTTGAAGATTTGTTGCTTTGACTTTTGAATCTCTTTCATAAATATTTTGAAGTTTGTTCCAAATCTCTTTAGCGGATTTAAAATGTGCAACTTTGGTGAATATTGTTTCACTAAGACCATTTAGAAGTGCATTTTTTACTTTGGAATTATTTTGACCGAGTTTCATTGCTTTGTCATTTGTTGGCGGAATTGTTGGTAGTGTGTATCCATCTACAATTGATTGCCAAATTTCAAATCCCTATGCATGTATATATGTTTTCATCCTTATGCTCCAAAATGCATACTTTTGTCCATTGAACTATGGTATTCCATTTTTATACAAGTTGTTTCTCTCCATCATCTACCCTTCAGTGGTTAAATTGATTTCTGAAGGAACCTGCTCTGATACCAATTGTTGGATTACTAAGAGGGGGGGTGAATTAGAAATAGAGCAATTTAATATTTTTTAAACATATAATCCAAGTGTTATATCAATGTAGCATTATCATCCAATAACTACAGAGTAAATAATAAATGAACAAATGAACAATCATACAGATACACAGTACAACAATGTTTTACGTGGAAACCCAAAGCGGGAGAAAAACACATAATTATTTTTCTTATATGTCTTGAAGAATTACATTCATTGGAAGCACCAATTTTGTTTTCCAGCTGCAACTGGAAGGAGGCTCCAACCCCCTTGTTTCTCAGACTACAACCCGAGGGAAGCTCCAATTCCCCTATTCTCTGGCTAGAGCCAAAAGGAGGCTACAACCCCTTTTGTTCTCCAGCTACAACCGAAAGGTGGCTACAACCACCTGTACTTGCCCCGTCCAACTGCCTTGAAGTAGAAGTAGGATGATGGAACCACTTTCACACTATCACTGTGAGATATACCGATGTAAAACTATACCAATAAACCTGAACCGTGCATCAACCATGAATCAACCTATACCTCAACCTGTAATCAACATGTACCATAAACAAGTGCATGCAACCATGTACCAAGTATGCACCAATCATGTGTCAATTACTCATCAACTATGACTCATCAATATGTACCAACATCATCAACTGTACACCTCATGTATGTGCCAACTCATCAACTACTTGTCTCAATCATGTACCCAACATGTACCTTAACCAAAAGCCCTCATCAATTTCATCATCCAAATATGATTTTTAACTCTGTAATAGACCTGGTGTATATGAACAAATACCTCCAAACCTTCCTTAAATTTCACAACAAGAGACTAGCATTTTCATCAAACGTTTCTTTAGTCTCACATGACTAGTTTGCGATTAGTCAACAACCCTAACTTGACATAATCATAACTATGTACCTATAATGAATAAAGATATGAAAATAGTATACAATGTTATTCAATTTGTTTTATGTAATTCTTCCAAGTGTCACTACTTGGAACCTATCAGAAAAGGAGTTATAGAAAAAATGGCATACCTTGCTGAATTATGACTTATTCTAGAGAGCGACCTTGTAGAGTGTTCTACGAATGGAATATGTGTTGAATGGATCTGAAAATATTGCACATAATACTATAGACTTTACTATAACCAACACATTTTTTCTTACTGAATTTGTATCTGTTATGAAGAAGTTATGACGTTTTTACCTAAAACACTTGTTTTAGACTAGTTTCAGGACTAGCCACAAACCCTATTTTCCATGGAATGTAACTCCAAAAATACAACGACCCACAAGCTGAGATTTTTACCATAGATACTTCGATATGTTTCCTCAATTTCCTATCAATTTCATTATCTGAATCATTCTAGAAAAAAAATTATTGCGAAAATGGTGAGATGACCTGTAAATAACATACCTTAGAAAGCATCATCAAAAGAATTTATTCTCCCTTGAATTCCGGCCTTCTTTTCTTCACCTTCCCTCTGAAATTTGTCTTAGATTTGCTTTGGTTACCTTTTTCACCTATATATTCAATATGCTTAAGTGTGATTTAAAATGAGAGTGCGTTGCCTCTTATTTATACTCTCCAAGTAGCTTCCTTAAAAGCATCTTCTAGGCCACTTTGCCCACTTTCCTTATTGTAGGGTTAACCCACTTCCAATTTCTCCATTAAATTAATTATTTAAATAATTTATTTTGTATTCACTTAGAATTATAGTACACTCATCACTTAAATTTATTATTTACCTTCTAAAATCTCTTAAACCACTTTGACTACTTTGACCTTTTGGGGCTTCTAGATGACATATGAGGGTCCTCCAACTNGTGATGAGTTATGTGACGTTCCACATACCACCAGAAATGACATGACATATACTATCCATATAGAATAGTATTACCTATAAATATATCAAAATTCATACCATTAACCATCAAACAAACTTGGGTCCATTACCTAAACTTGGATTCTCCAACTTCTCATGGCCATAACTCTTTAACCGTGAGGAGTTATGTGACGTTCCACATACCACCAGAAATGGAATGACATATAATATCCATATAGAATATTATTACCTTCAAATATATTAAAATGCATAACATTATATATGAAACAACCTTGGGTCCATTACCCAAACCTTTGTGCTACCGAAATTCGCTACCAGACTTTTTTCAAGGGTTGACATTAATGAAAACCAACCTTAATCAACACCACCTTATTTTATTTTCCTTTTATGTGTTTTATCTAAAAATCATACTCGCTTAAGAAAGATAACCACCTTTCCTAGCGAGCATTTAAATTTTGTTTATCAAACGTATATTTTAGAGCGATGTTATCTGTCAACACTAAAAAAAATTGGCCTACCAGATAGTGTCGCCACATATTTAATTCATGTATTATTGAAACCAATTCCTAGTCATTTATTACATAATTTTCTTTATGTTTCTTTAATTTTTGATATTCATAATCTATTACATGACTATCTTGCATTAACACTCCACCAAGCCCTTCGCAACATACATCCGTACATACTACAAAGTCCTTATACAGATCTTTCAATTTTCATATAGGAGTTGTAGTTAAGAGTCATTTTAATTTTTTTAAACTTTCTTGACATTTCTCAGACCATATGAACTTAGCTCCTTTCTTTGTAATGATTTTATAGGATATGCAATCTTATAGAACCATTCTATAAACTTCCGGTAATAGCCAATTATACCCATAAAGGATCTTATGTCTGAAACATGTTTATGTTCAAGACAATTCATTATAACCTTTATTTTTTCAGGATCAAGTGTTATACCTTCCTTCGAAATTATATGTTCCAAATACTGAATTTGATCTTTATAAAATTCATACTTACTTATCTTTGCATATAATTTATGTTCTCTTGGTATTTGTAGTACTATACTTAAATGTTCTGCATGCATCTTTTCATCCTTTAAATATATGAGTATATCATCTATAAAGATGATCGCAAATTTATCTAGACACTTGCCCAAGATATTGTTCATCAAGCACATGAATGAGGCTGAGGAATTAGTCAACCCAAAAGGTATTATAAAAAAATTGTAATGTTTGTGCCTCATTCTAAAAGTTGTTTTATAAACATCTTCATCCTTTATCCTAAGTTGATGATAATCGGAACATAAGTCGATCATAGAAAATAGTGTAGCTCCCCGTACTTGATCAAACAGGTCATCAATACAACGTAATGAGTATTTATTTTTAATATTCATTTTATTAGGTTGTCTATAATCAATACAAAGATGTAAAGTTCCATATTTATTTCTAACAAAAAGTATTAGTAATCCCCATGGAGACACACTTGGTCAGATATATTCCTTATTTATCAATTCTTGCAACTGACTTTTTAATGCATTTAACTCTAGGATATTCATCCTATAAGGATCTTTTGAAGAAGGTACTGCTACAGGCATTAGGTCTATGGAGAAATCTATTTCTCTCTTAGGAGGTAGTCCAGGAATATTCCAGAATACATCCTAAAATTCCTGTAATACAGGAAAGTTATCTATCTTATTTTTGCATTCCTCTTTTTCATTACAATTTATGTGTACAAGTATTTTACACCCTTTTTGAATGCATATTTTAAATTGTAATGTTGTTATTTCTCTAATAATAACAGGTCTTCATACTCCTTTAATGTTTATAATGTTACCCCTCTCATCTACACATGTAAATGATTTATTATATAGCAATATAAGACCACTTTAAACATTTCCAGCCAATATATACTAATTAGAACATCATAAGACCCTAAAGGTAATATGTTTAAGTATATTTTTGTTATTAATTCATTCATACCAAGTTCGCAATTTTTAACAACATCTATAATTCTCCTTTTACTTCATGTAGCTAATTGTACTAACCATGACATTTCAAACTTTTCTTTATGTAGCTTACATATTTCTACAACCCTTGGTGAAATATAAATTAAACTGGCACTTTGATCAATTAAAACAATAATTGTTTGATTATGTATCATACCTTCAATTTCTACCATTGAAGTTTGATGATCTTCCTGTCGATTTTCCAAGGTTGCACTGATTTTTGGTGTAGACCTTGCCAACTCACCAATTGTAGTTGCTTCTTGTATTGTTTGCACATTTTTATTTCCCTTATTCCTGAAAGGACAATCTTTATAGTAGTGAGGACCATTACATTCCCAACATTTTATTGTCTCTTTTTGGGCAGTTTCTTTGTTGAATAAGGTTGGTGGTTTGGTACCCTTATTTTCAGGCTGATTGAAAGGTTTACTTATTCTGAACTTATTACCTCCCTGAAATATCTTATTATCACTTATATTAGAGTAAGCTCCCCCTTTCTTCTTAGGGTAAAACGTTTCAATATTTTTCCCACTCCATTTCTTAGATTTCTCATTTCTATTTTTAGACTGCTCAAAACAGAGTTTGGCTTTCCTCATAGTTTCTTCCAAAGTTTTTGGGTTATCAAACTCAATTCGATATTTATAAAAACTAGGTGAGCAGCTCAAGAATCGTTGAATCTTTAGTTTTTCAGCCACAATATAAGGTACATAATGTAGAAAACTCAGAAACTTACTACATAAATATTTCATTGTAATATTTCTCAGTTTCAGTTCATAGAATTCCTTGGATTTACCCTCAAAATATTATTCAGACATGTATTGTTTCTTAAAATATATCTTAAGTTTTTCCAAGTGATTTTTCTTTCCTTAATACTTTTTACGCTTTATATATTCTGCCACCATATGTCTGTTTTTCCTCTCAAAGTGTAAATATCCATTCAGGCTTTAAGCTCACTTGAATAATTTCAGATTTGAAAATATTTTTGCATACAAGAGAGATAGGCTTCTGCTTCTTCACCAGTCTCCACTTCCCCATTGAATTTTGGTGGTTTAATCTTCTTAAATTATCCCATGACTTAATCATGTTGTTTAGGTTTCTTTTTGGTTCTCTATATAGGACTATAACTACTTTCGGTAAACATTTTCATCTCTTTTGTATCCTTGTATATTGACTCTGTTTCAGATTCGGGATACTCCAATTTTCTTGCTTTCTTATTTAGTTGGGCTATCTTAGAATTTCTAGAATTTTGTCCCTTATTTTTATCATCATTTTGATTGCAGAATTTCTCTAGAAGAATTTCATTTAGTTCATTTTGAGTCTTTAGAATCCTTTCGTTATATGCTCTTACTGTTTTTAGTTCTACTCTCAGATCTATTACTGTCTTTATAATTTGTGAATCCATGTCATTATTCAGATCTACCTAGAGATGTCCATCACCTACATTCCCTTGTTCAGGATGATCTTGATGATGTTCTTCTCTGAGCCTCAGGTACTTTTGTCATTTTCGTGGAAAATCAATTTATTTTTCTTCCTAGAGGTAAGAAGAAAATCAAGAGAATTTTACATGTTAAATTTTTGTTGTGATAAAGCCCATAAAAAGGCCAAGCATTGTAACCTACTAATATGATGTCATTATGTCACAGACCTAAAATTCTGGAAAAAATAAATAAATAATTGTTATATCATTTATTCAACCATAACAATCTATTTTATTTACCTTCCTCCATAACTTCTTGCCACCTAAGTTATATTTGGTCTATACTAATCGCGAGTTCAGAAAATCCATACTTAACAATATTCTTCGAGGTTATCCTAAGTCCTATTCCATAATACTTTGTAAACTGATAACCTGCATATACATGTGCACTAAGTTTTCATATTCTAGGGTTATTCCTATTTCGAATTGAGGGCAAGTTTTATGCTATATATATATATATATATATATATATATATATATATATAGGTCTTGTGATGCTCATTTAATTGCCATACCCTCTTATGGTTAACATTGATATTTGATACAAGTTCATTGTTACCATAGTGTTTGAGGTTTGTATTATGTGATCCTTTCTAATCGTCCTCATATAAATTGTCACCCCATGATATTTCACTATCGCATCACACATTACTTTTCACATTTATTAATTTTGGGCTTATTTATACCTTGACTCTTAGTACACAACATATATATTAATATGGGATTTGATATGCCTTAACAATAACTCTGTCTTATTTTTCATTGGATAACATTTGCCATAAAATGAGTTATCGTAACATGATACGAGGTGATTAAACATGTATTGGTACCATCCTTAATTTAATTCCTACCAACTTCTTGTTGTTAGCCGACATGTCCTGCGATATTGCATGCGCCACCTATAATTACCATCTTGAGATGATATTTTCTCGACAGTTGTACTGAGGATGTACATGCATAGAGTCTTTTTCATTCCAAGTGTTAGGGTTTTCGTTTGGAGCCTTAACCCTTCTGACCTTTACTGATCAAGATTATTTTCGGCACGAAATGAGATTGGAGATATAATAAAGAAATGCACAAAGATATCGCAGATATTCAATAATATAATGGAAATATATCAGAGATGCAACCATAAACACAGATATGCAGTAATACATGATTTCTATTAATCAAATAAATGTATAGAGACTGTAAAAATACAAAGTGAAAGACTCGCTAGAATGGTGGCATCTTATCTCTGAGAAGAGATGTGACGGCTACTTGCATTCGCAATAAAATGATTACAATGAGGCTCTGATGGCCTTTTTTACAATAAACAGGAATGCCAAAAACCCTATACATCCAAAAACCTAACCCTAGGAGATGAAGCACCAAAAGTCATGTGGGCCTCGTTTGGGTAAGTTAGTACATCAACTTCTCAGGGTCATAACTTTTGCATACGATCTTTGTTTTAGGTGTATGATAGATCATTGGAAAGGTATCATCGAGAAGATTCATTTTGGGGGATAAATTATGCCTTTAGATATCATTTAGAACCTTGATCTCGAAAAACCTTCATTTGGGCCCTCAAAATGGCCCTGGAAGTTAAAAACTGCTAAAAATAGTAAAATCCCAAATTTGCCAGAAAATTGTTTTGAGCCAATCGGAAAAGGTGGGTGGCCACCGATATCCACCTAGATCAATCCTCCCTCCTTAGGAAGCAATGGTATCCATTGTGTTGAGTTTTCAGGGGAGAGGGAAAAGCATTTACTGAATCTGTATCTTGGTGAGCTGCTTGCCTTGCTGGAGATGTTGCACTGCTTAGTTTGTGGAAGTCTGTCATGAACCTGTTGAGGCTGAGGATGTTCAAAAAGTCAAGATACATGAGAGGACGGTGTGCATAAGGACTCTTTGCACTTTTCTGCAACCTTTTCGATCTGCTTATGTTGGATAGAAGGTTCTTGGGTCAAGGCTATAGTGGTTGCACTGTCCTTTTGTTCTCCTTTTAAACAGATTGTGAAGAAGCTGAATTTTGCAGTATGAGATACTACATTGTGACACTTTTTAGGTGGAACAGTAATTGGAACTACATCTGGTATTCTGTAGAGATGACCCCCCAAAGTAACAATGACACTACGGGGTCGAGACTCATAAACAACATGGTGTCTCCACATATATGGTTGGCCCAAGAGCACATCACTGACATCCAGTGGGGAAACATCACATAATACCTCATCCTTGAAGGGTTGGATGTTGTATGGTAATCGACACTATTGGCTGACATGGAGATCTTATCCTTGGCGAAGCCACCCGATGTTGTATGGTTGTGGGTGTGGTGTTGTCGACAATCCCAACTGTCTCATGACCTCTACTAAGATGAGGTTTTTCTAGCTTCCGCTATCAACAATAAAATGCAGCGGGGTCCCCTTCACCCACATCTATGAATGAAAAAGGTGCTCCCCCTCTTTGGGATCCGTTGGTTCTTCTGGTTGAATTGTTGTGGTCTCAACAATAGCAATGGGGTCTACGTCAATGATCTATCCTTTACCAGTATTTTCAGAATCAAATTCTGAATCAGGGTTCGGCTCCTTGTCTTTGATCTCGGCCACCAATGAATGTTTTGAGCGACATTCATCGGTGTTGTGCCAAGGGATTTTTTGGAAATCACACCATTTTTCGGTGTCCTTCGTTGTCTTTCTGTGACCCTTCTTTTCCTGTGTCTTGGACTGGTTTTCGGAAGACTGTTTGTTAGGGTCATCTTTGTCATACTTTGGTTGTTGTGGATTTGCAGAATCGAACTCCCGTTTGTTCTAGTGCTTAAATTTCTGCTCAATTTTAACAGCATATTAATAAGCAGCACCAAGTGATGAGATGTCCAGAAAATTCATTTCAGTCTGGATGTATCTGTGTAGAGCCCCAGAGTATTTCAGAACCAAATGTCACTCGAAGTCTTTGATACCCAGCTTGGTGCGCAAGGTATGGAAGGTATTGGTGAAATCCGAAACTGCTTGGCCCCTATCTTGCCGCAGTGTGTTCCATCTCATGTACTGCTCCTCATAGTTGCCAATAGGGTAATATTGTTCCTTTACCACATCCACAAAAAAATCCCAAGTGGGATCGACCCCATATATTTCAGACTCCTTTGTGGAACTATTCTCCCAATAAGTTTCCCACCAATGTTTAACATGGGAGAGAGCTTTAAGGAGTGCGAAGGTGATCTTTTCTTTGTCGAAAAATTTGTGAACGGATAAATAACCTTCTAGCAGATTTAACCATTTGTCTAGAGATTCTGCATCTATCTGTCCTTCAAATACAGGAATATCAAAATTAAATTGTACCTTGAAAGGCGAGGTGCCTCCAAAGTGGTCACTTGATGAAGATGTGCCTATTTCTATTGGCAGGCGTTGAAGGATGTGGGAAAAATTCTCCATCATTCCGTCCCTCTGTCACATGAGAGCTTGCTCAAACAATAGACTGATAGGATTGTCTGCTCTGTCATTTTTCTTTTCTTCTTCCATTGAGGATTTCTTGGGTGTGCGAGAGCGATTTTCCTCAAGAGAGACAAGCTCGAGACCCAACCTGCTATACTTGGACCTCGTCGAGGACATGCACTGAAAAAAAAATGATCAAGAACAACCTGCTCTGATACTATTGGTCCAGATTATTTTCGGCACAAAATGAGATCGGAGATATAATAAAGAATGCACAAAGATATCGCATATATTCAATAATATAACGTAAATGTATCAGAGATTCAACCATAAACACAAATATACAGTATTACACTATTTCTATTAATCAAATAAATGTACAGAGACTGTAAAAATACAGAGTGAAAGCCTCGCTAGAATGGTGGCATCTTATTTCTGAGAAGAGATGTGACAGCTACTCGCATTTGCAAGAAGATGATTACAATGAGGCTTTGAAGGCATTTTTAAAAATAAATAGGAATGCCAAAAACCCTAGAACTCCAAAAACCTAACCCTAGGAGATGAAGCGCCAAAAGTCATGTGGGCCCCGTTTGGGTAAGTTAGTACTTCAACTTCTCGAGGTCGTAACATGTGCATACGATCTTCGTTTTAGG
>JZKD02S2126217.1:22839-46030 GCA_000966675.3 Picea glauca
AGCCACTCCTTCCACTGAATTAATCCCTTGATTAATACTCAATGCTAATTGAATTATTAACATGTCCTTGCGGTAATCACAGTTAGAGGATGCTGCAAAGATTCACAATGTGGTGCTGGGGAAGGAGGTGCAATGCCTCTAGTAGCACCCGTGCCAAAGGGGTCCAACATCCAAGGAGAAGAACAATCTTGAGCATGAGCAGATTGTCGCGCGGGATGCGCTGGGTCTGACAAGGTCCTTCCGGGGAAATGTCAAAGGCCTTGACTAATCATCTGTACTAATATAAGGCTAGATTGCTTGTACCCCTGAGGGTCCACAACGCACCCCAACCAATACTCGTATCATTCATGGGGAACTCTAGAATATTAAGTTATCGCATTCACGTGTGCCATGGAAGACTTAACCGCCAAGGCATGGCTAGAGAATAAAGTGACGTGATTCACACTTTGTGGTTACAACCTCCAGCACAAAGGTCCATGTGGAGGTCTTCAGCTAAAGGGGAATTCTCTTCTAAGGTGGAAGATGCTCCTACCTCAGCTAAACATGGTCGTCAGAGTCGTGTTATGGGAACGGTTCGATGAATGGTTCTGGGAGAAGTAATTGTCATAGGAATTCATTGAGCGCCATATCGATGAGTTTAGTGCCTTACAACAAGGTTGTTGTATGGTCCCCGATTATGAGATCATATTTATGAAGATACTAAGGTATGCCCCGCATCTGAACATGGAGAAGCTAGAGGTCAACAAGTTCGTCCATGGCCTTAATTCTAACTTCGTGCGAAGGCAAGGGTCTAAAAGCATAATATGTTTCACGATGTTGTCCAGTAGGCATCTTAGATGAAGAGGAATTGACCGTGAGAGTCAGGGAAAGACTCCTGCAAGACCGTCTGGACTGACGACATCTGGTGTGTAGCAACATCAGGCGCCAACCATGTAAGACATATTGGTATCAAGATATGTCTATAGAACCCTTGTTCACAACACCACAATGACGGGTTCCTTAGCAGAAGATCCATACAAGGGATCATCACCAACAACCACAATTACGCTTATCAACAGAACAAATGAGGATCTTAGGCTGGTAGGCCAACAACTTCTACTTTAGGGCCAGGAGTACTAGACTGGATATGGGTGTTGGACATCTGGAGATTCCACCTTACCAGAAGGACTGTCTGGTTGAAAAGGCCAGAGCGACCAGGTCAATAGGACACACTACCATTGAGGAGAAGGGAAAGGACCATATGATTCATGACCACGATGAATAACCGTCAGGCCGAGCACCAATCCACTGTGCTCGAGGTATCAGGTACCATCTCCAACCAAACTGTTAGTATTTGTTTGATCCTGATGCTTTAAAGAGCTCTATTCCTAGTACCATGCTGAAGGTATTCATGTAAAGGAATTCCTCAGGATGAGCTTAGATTCATCGAAATGGCTTCGGGTGCCAACCAGATGGTTGGAGGAAGGGGTATGAACTGTCACTTTAACTTAGGGAATATTGTAACGAGGTATGACCTAAACGTCACGATATTAAGGTCTTATGACGATGTGATTAATATGGAATGGTGGGAATCACATGATGTAGTGCTCAACGATAAGACAAAGTGGTTAAGAGGGAATGACAATGAGGGACAGAGAAGTGTGATTGTAGGAAGAAACTAGGGAGTATCCTTGAGGATCATTCTTCCCTACAGCTACAGAAGAGCATGCGTAAGGAGGAAAGTTATATGAATTATTGGCACTGAACAACTAGGGCATGGTAGAAGGATTAGATAACCTTCCAGTAGTACGGGAGTTAGAGGATGTGTTCCCAGATGATTTTCTAGGGTTTTCGCCCGAAAGAGAACTGGAATTTACCATCGACTTGAAGCCTATAACCGAACTGATAGCAAGAATGCCTTATCTTATGTTGACACCTGAGATATAGGAGTTGACCATGAAACTAAAGAGTTGTTGGAACTGGGACTTTTACATCCAAATGTGTCACTGTAGGGTGCACTTGTTATTTCCATACGAAAGAAGGAGGGGTATGGAGACTCTTCATTTACTATCATTTATTGAACAAGGCAACGATCAAGAACTAGTATCTGTTTCCAAGAATAGATGAGTATTTGATCAAAGGAAAGGCGCGACAGTGTATTTTAAGATTGACTAGAGATCTGGTTATCACCAGCTGTGATTTAAGGGGAATATTTTCCTTAGACTTCTTCTAAGATGTGTTCAAACACTACGATTTTACTGACAAACGCCCCAAGGTATTCATGAGTTGATGAATGGGGTGTTCCACGAATACTTGGACAAATTTGATCAAGTAGTAATTGGCAATATTTTGATTTATTATTAGGTGATAGAAGAACATGATCAACTTTTTCACTTGGTACTATAATGTCTACGGGATAACAAATTATTTGGGAATCTATCGAAATGCTATTTTAGGGCATGTCATCTCCGACGAAGGTATCGCTGTGGATCCAGTGAAGGTAGAGGCTATTATGGAATGTCTTGCATTGATGAATGTCCTAGAAGTGCGTAGCTTCATGGGTTTAGCGGGATATTATCGACAGTTCATTGAGGGTTTTTGGAATATAGAAAATATGATTACGAAATTGCAGAAGAAGAACAAGAAGTTTGTGTGGAGCGAGAAATGCACGAAACCATTTCGAAGGTTCAAGGAGTTGTTGATGACAACGCCGATACTAAAAGTCCCTGGCATGGATGAGGACTTCCTAGTATTCACTGACGCATCCAAGGAAGGCTTAAGAAGAATCTTGATGCAATACGATCGAGTGATCACTTACATCTCAAGGAAGTTAAGAAATCATGAGGAGAACTACGCGACGCACGATTTGGGGTTGTTAGCCATCGTGTATACCCTAAGAGTGTGGAGACACTACCTAATTGAACAAAAATTCGAACTAAAAATGGACCACAGTGGTATGCAACACTTTTTTACACAAAAAAACTTGAACACATGACAAGGGTGTTGGTCAGAAATGATTAGCGAGTGTGATTTCGAGATTTCCTACATAAAAGGAACAATGAACAGATTGGTTGATGTGTTGAGTTCGAGACCACACATATTTTCGGTGATACCTCTTTAGCCGAATGTGCGTGAAAATATTCTAACTATACAGCGCGACGATGACTGGTATCAAGAGGTTAAGTAATTTATCGGACAAAACACCTTACTGGTACAAAAATTTGAGGGATTTACTATGGAAAATGATAGATTAATGAGATATAATAACTGAATTTACTTACCGCCCAATGAAAAATTAAGAGGTGTGATCTTAAAAAAAGCTCATAGATCAGTGTACATGGATCATATTGGAGTCATGAAGATGAGGGAAGACCTTAAACCCTTATTATTTTAGAAATGAATGAAAGGAGACATAATCGACTACGTGGCAAGGTGTCTAGGATGTCAACGAGTGAAGGTTGAATGTAGAAATCTGGCAGGATTACTACAACCACACGCTTTTCCGGAATCGAATTGGGGGGGTCATTTCGATGGAATTTATTGTTGTATTTTCGTTGACGACAAGGAGGCATGAATAGATTTTTGTGATAGTTGAGACTCTGACGAAGAGTGCACACTTTTGTCCCTATGCATACGACGCATTAGGTGCCAGGTATAGCTAGATTTTTTATTAGCGAGATTTTGAAACTTCCATACATACCAAAAGAATCATATCCGATAAGGGAATTAGGGTTTGCAATATGATTTGGGACGAGTTTCTAAGAGGCCTTAGGAACACCACCGAAATTTAGTACAAATTGTTCCTGAGATAGACAAGGTGACCGAAGGAACAAACCAATTTGGAAGGTTTTGTTGTGTATGTGTGTGTTGGACCAACATGAATGTTGGGAATAGTTATTTCCACTGGTAGAACTTGTGTGCAACAACAACCATCAAGGTACCGTTAAGATGGCACCATTGAGTTCCTCTACGGGAGATCATGTCAAACGCTTGTGAGCTAGGATGGACTCGAGGATGGGGCCTTGGTAGGACTAGAAGCGATCCAAAAATGGAAGAACAAGTACAAACGATAAGAAAAAGAGGTGGAAGAAGCGCAAGACCAACATAAGGATTTTTCCGATACGCATCAGATGACCATAATTATGAAGGGACTAATGGATAACCGTGCCTCATTCCTTGAGGATTTGCTTGATATTTATCTTGTATATGTGTGTGACTTTAGCTCAGTAATCCCATGCATGTGATTTCCTTAATTTCTTGGCGAATGTTGGGTGAGGGTGCGCTCACAGTGGAGCCAATCCGCTTTCTGGACCATCGCATTCGACAACTACACCGTCGAACTATCGATCCAGTCAAGTTCCAGTGGGACAATTATAGTCCACACTTGGCTACCTCGGAGGATGCATATGATATGCCTCAATAGTTTCCTTTTTGTTTGATAACTGGACATTTAGATATTGTCAGATACCTTATTTTTTCACTTGTATACTGTGAAACTTTGGGATGAAGTTTAAAACAAGAGGGGGTGTATGTAACATCCCTCTCTTGCGTGCACTTGATGTGACTTATCCTTGAGGAAACTTGTGTGCAAGTGATATGGTTCATTATATGACTGACTGCTTTGCTTATGGATTCTGATGATGAGACTGTGGATTATGATGTTATATTATGATTATGTATAGACAGGTGCTATTGACTAGTTTCTCCTTAGTGTGCATGAATCCTGACCGTTGAGGATGTCGATAGAATCGATGGACCTCCTTGGACTTCAAATCGAGTCAGGGAGTAGACTGTATATGGTTTGAGTATTTCTGTTATTACATATGTGACATATGATGGGGTATATTATGATGTTGTTTATGGATCGCTGACATGTTTCGTTGATGGAAGCAGGATGACGATTTCTTGCTAATAAGAATCACATTTGGAGTAAATGGATCATGCAAGACAACTAGAGATATTGAGGGGGAGGTGTGGCAGCAGCCTTGCCACAACCTACTAGCACTCTCGTCGTGGCTCAAACTGTAGGTTAATGATTACTTAGTTCGAGAGATTTACGATGTCGTGAGGGAAGACTGAGACAGTCGCTCATGAAGATTCTAAGGGGAGCACAATAAGGTAGGGTCCTTATTCCTTAGAGGCCCTTAGTCTCCCACAAGGTTACCTAACAAAGTATTGACTCCAAGGGCTTGACGTCTACGAAAATCAGTTAAAAGGTGAGTGGCACCCTTGGAGCACGTATTGCGTCTTGAAGGGCACATCGCATAAATGAAACTTGAATGAAGGCGAGTGGCACCCTTGGAGCACGTAGTGCGTCTTGAAGGGCACGTCGTGATGTTTAAACACAGGTGAGTCAATGAACTTAGGTGCCTAGAAAACAATATCTTACCTTGACATTGTCAACCTTAAATTAATTATGTATGAGTAAAGTTTATTAATTTTAATTTCTCCCTTAAAAAATTGCTAAGCAAAGTTAAATTAAAGCCTAGGTCTAAATAGGATATGAGGACTAATAAAATTAATTAAACCATTAATAAAGGGGGGGTGAAGAAAAGAAAAGGGGGGGAATTAAATTTATTATTTAAAGGAGGATAAAATTATTTAAAAAATTAATTGTTGTCTATGTGCAAAACTTTCTAAATTCGAACTTAGACAAAAAGGAAATTTAAATGCAAAATTAATGTGGAACATAGAAATGAATCTAGTCTAGAGAACTTTCCTAAAATGAACTCAACTAAGCTTTAAGAAGGTTGTCAGTCATTAAAGGAAACTGAGGGAATAAAGGGACATCAAGGAGCGTTTTTAGGAATTCTTTTAAGTCGGTGAGGGAAATTGAAAAATTTAATTTAATTAATTAAATGAATTTCTAGTGCAACTAAGGGATTGGGTGACAAGTGTATGGGGGAGAAAAATTCATAATTAACTTTTAATAAAACTAATTTAATGTGCAAATGGAAGGCTCACTAAGAAGAAATCTATAAAAGAGAAGGCAGAGAAGAGAAAGGGGGATCACTTTTTGGCAAGTAAGGTTATGTTGTCGGATTTTTCATGACTAATTTTGCTTGTGGAAGTTGGGATACCTAGCTCAGATAGAGAGTGATAGCTCGACCTTGCGAGGCGAGATGGGAGCTATCTTATTCTATGGATTGTGTGCTTGGCCCCTTTGCAGCTCGAGAGGCTCAAGGGGAAGAAGAGTACCCCTAGCATTGGCTAGGAGGTACCGATGAGGTATCAATGATTAGAAAGTGAGAAGATGGATGGAGTGCAAGCACAAGACAACAACTTTAGATTCTTTTCCCTTCAGTTACAGTACACATGTCTAAAAGTTTCTGCTGTAAATTGTTTAATGTTTTTGTATGTAGAAATTATATGTTTATGAAATGATAATGGTTTTGTGGATCTGTGTGTGTGAATTTATGGATTCCCTGCCCTTTTAATTTTGTTGCCTGTACCTTTCCCAACTATATATAGCGTTCCCATCTGAGCTCTTCCTTTGGATTTCCACATATCTGAGAATGTTTTCCTTTTTCCTCAGCTCTGCATTTTTTCCAGCCATAAACCCTCTGCGTTATTGCCTTGCTCACGTAAGGTTTTGGGGCCTTATGCTGCCCAAGCATGTAAAGCATATGGTATTGTCAACTGGTTAAGTGATATAAGGATTGCAACTCTGTAATGACGATATTTCCCATGTTGTCTTTAAAATACAACCCATAATTTCTTGAGTGTATCTCTTTTGTTATGTTAAATTTTTGAATTTTATTTTCGAAGTAACTAATTTGTGGAACGACTTGGGGATGCAGCTTTAGCTTGACCTTCCTGAGAACCTTAGTGTTATTTTACTATCCCTTCCTTCAGGACTAACCTTTCCCAAAGCTATTCACTGCCTACAATTCTAAATTCATTTTTTAAAGAAAATTTTCTGTTTCAAGGTCCAAATCAAGGGCCAAACGGAGAGTCGGATCAAGGGCTGGATCCAGGATCGAATGGAGTGCTGGATTAGGAGGTGCGTCGATTTAATGACTAAATTGTGGCGTGCAACTCCCGTTTTGTGTGTCTATCCTTAGCACCTTGCATAGAATTGGGTTAGGCAAAAATCCAATGATTATTGACACTTGCGAGTTTTGAGTTCTAAATTTGATTTATGGTTCTGTTTTCCATGTCTTATACCGATATGAATTTAATTGATGTCTTAAAGGAAATCTAGAAGCATTGTTGCTATTGCCGAGAACTTGATTTTTAATATTTTGTTGTGATGTTAGGTTGATTTAGTGTTTATTTATTTAACCAGAATCAACTCATGGTGCGAGCGTGAACTTGCAACTTGTTGTGGATTTTAATTTTTCCATGTATTCGTTCCTCCTTTGGCGTTTTTATTCCTGGTTTACTCTCTGCGTTTGACACCTAAAATCCCCCAGATTTTGTTTCCTTCCTTGCGATTTTATTCCCTTGATTTTTCTCTGAGTATGGCAATTAAATTTCACCTAACTTCCTTCATCAGAAATTTTCTGAGATTCATGAATAACTCTGTGTTTACCAAGGATAGATCTTTGCGTACTTACACAAGTTTTGGGGTTCTTAAACTTTCCCAACACAAAACAAATTTACTGTGCATGCATTCATTCCAAGGTGGAGATTTTCCATTTCGGTGTTTAACAAAAATGAATCGTCTGTGTGTGCATTCAATTACGAGTTGAAGTTTCCACTTATGTGTATTAAAACAGATTTACTGTGTATGCAAATGTTGCCAAATTTTATGCTTGTTGGGATCTATTTTGGGTCCATGCATAAATTATTGAAAGGCCTAAATTAAGTTCGTGACTGAGTTAAAGGTTCTGGAACTGATATTTGTTGGCTCGTTGTAGGCGTATTATAATTTCTTTTACTACTGGTAGAGTCTTATGAAAGATATCCACTCAATTGATTAAATTTTAAGACTTTGTTGATAATTTCCTGGAAAACGAAATTGGGGGATTTATGTTGCCCAAACCTCTAGAGGATTCTGAAATTGTTCTATTCTTGTTGTCATGTTATTCAACTCTGTAGTTGTGGTTTTAACCTTGTTTTCTTTTAGAAAACTATTTCAGAATTTAATTGAGCAATTTTGTTATGTTTACTTTTATTTTATGAATTTTGTTTTCGAAGTTTTTTTTTATTTGAGAATGAAGTGGGGGATATAACCATAGCTTGACCTCTTGAGTGTCTTTGCAAACATTTCCTTGTCCTTCCCTGAAGGCTTAACCGCTCAAAAATTGATTCACTGCTTGTAATTTTTAAATTCGAATTTCCCAAAAATTTAGTTTGGAGGGTCGGATGGAGGACTCGATGAAGGTGTGGAAGGAGGACTGGATGAAGTTCTGGATTGAGGACCAGATTAAGGTTCAGATTGAAAACTGAATTGTTTTTGGACAGGTTCACCGGTTGGAATAAATTCCAAAACGCTTCCTTTGGATTCTTAAATCAGAATGTAGCTTAACATCTAATTATCTATTAATTGTTACAACAGATTCATAATTTTAATTCCTTTAATGAATTCGAGAAAGGTAAATGCACTCTTATTTATGGAAGAATAAGTTAAGGTCTTCCTTGAATTTCTTTAATGGATATGTAAGCTATCAAATTCTTGTTTATTACTTATGTTGATTTTATGAGTTTTATAATTGGGTACATGATGAAGGGTAGCATGTTAAATCATTGTATTGTTTAAGCATGGTTGATCTCCTTTTATGCTTAATTGGATATGTAAAAACATGATGTCCTTATGTGACGAGTGATGATTGATCTTCTTATGAATCCCTTAGACATTAGTAGTTTAGCTTAGATTTGTTGATTGTAATTACATTTATAATTCTTAATTTTTATATGGCATTGCCTTGTACAAATTTCAATTAATCATTTCCTTAAGGATGAATTGAGTAGATTAGATTAGATTTAGACCCGACACTACGATGAATTATCTTGTTGTTACGAATTGAGCAATGTTGTGATATGTCATGATTATATCTTGTTGTTAACTCATAGTTTTCCTTATGAGACGAATTGAGCAATGTTGTGATATGTCGTGATTAAAAGAATGCATTGGTTATGGGCTGTTGGTTATTGTATTAATGCGTGAATATATGTATCGTTATTCCAATGTTGTGATGATGTGCCAATGTTGCCATTATTACATGGGTAGCGTAAACCCTAATGAATTTAGGGTTTGTATTTGCACTTGAGCACAGAAAATGAGAGCGAAGACAACAGTCCCGAGCAGCTCTTATACAATTTCATGCATTCAATTCAATTCTAGACAGTATTTTGAATCCATGGAAACCACACAGCTACGAAATTTTTCTTGAATAGATCTCATCTTCAGTTCCCAGCTGTTGTGAAGAATATCAAACGTCCGAATAAACTTCGTCTTCACTTTCCTCAAAATTTCGTTATGGATTTCAGTACGTAAGAAAGTTTCTTGTCAAAGAAATCTCGGTGGACCCTCCTTCTAGTTCTGTTGAATAGTTAGCGCATAAGTAAGGTTCGATACCAATATTCTCCATTTTCCATTCAAGTTGATAACTTTATTACTTGCTAAATTGATTCCCGTGATTGAAGCCAACAATAAAAAATCCGAGCGACGGGGCCATATGCATTGCGAGGGAGGTGAGCGTATTCAGTGTGATGGAGGTTTACATAGACTCTGAGGAATTGAAAAGGGTTTACGTGTAGATATGTGGGCTGGAACTGCAAGAAAAAAATGTCATGAAGGAGAGAAACTTTAACTAGATTGGTGTTCTAACTAGACTGTGTGTTCGGTTCATGTCGTATTCACCAAACCCTAACCAACGATTTCAAGCAGATCGGGAGAAAAAATTTGCAGGTAGATGGGCGCAGATGGCAGGGAGACACAAAAGAGATGGGGATTTGTTATTTTTTGTCATTTTCTTGCACGTTGTAGACAGATTCTCAAACGCGGAAGGAGAGAAATGAAACGCCAGAAAATTGCTCAGATCTGACATGAAAATGTGCGCCTAAGACAGACACAGAAGCATTTTTGCGGGAAAGTGTAAAGGAAACGTTTAGGAATACTGACAAGTAAATGGACGCGTAGACCGACCTGTAGAGGATGGCAGAGAGACGTTTCTACGAGTGAGGTAGATGGACAGACTTGCAATCTGTCAGAAAGATAGAGCGCATTCTGTGTACAACTTAGAGACACGGATAAGATAAGTCGTGAAGCACATTTTATCAATGATACTATACATGTTTATTTATACACATTCATGTTCACGCTGGGATTCATATTCCAAGATGTTTATTGGATTCCACAGTTCGTTTCATATTCTTCCAATCAAGTAACCCTAACAGATTACATTTCCAACACTTTAACCCTTTTCAAACCTCCATTCATGTTCCTTGTACACCTCTACATTGCCCTTTGCTTATATTTTAAAGTATGTTTAAAAAATACACATACATGTTCCTCTATTTATTAAAAAATAAAAAACTATAATATCCTTTATTCTACCATATTTCTCCAACCTATGCCCTATTTTTCTTTTTTCTTTCGATAAGAGTGATAGGGATATTTTCGTCTCCATTTACACAGGATATTATGAATACAAGCATGAGGGATGTTGGCATTACTGGAATTCAACCTTTCTTATAGACAAGTTTTCATTTTGAGGCAGGTTTTATGCCAACTCAAATATTAATATTTCTTCAATTATTTAAATTTAAATAGTTTTTAAAATTCTCCTCTTATTGTTTAACAGTAGTATTTATTGGAAGGGGATGGAGAAAAGTTCTTATTAGAACCCAAACTGTAAAGCCCAATCACATCCATGATACAATACACAAAAATTAATAATTGTTTAGGTAAAATTAGAAAATTAATGAAATTTGGCAACTCTTATTGAAATGTCCATAATCATACTTCTTCTTTATAGGGATATTGGAAACTCTTCTACTAATCATCTAGTTCTAGGTTTGTTTCCAAAGAGTGATCCAAATTTTATCTTCAATTTTTAACATGAAATTTTATGACAACTTATTGGTTGACCTCCCTACTATATTCTAAGGTTACTCTTCTTTCCCTAGAACCTCTAAGCTATAAAGGTTGTATGAAGTTGTGTACAATATTAAAACGGTGAAAAGGCAAGCCCAATTCATTTCCATATTGTGTATCTATCAAAGAGATATGTTGTCCCTACTCACTGTGATATCCCACAACTTGGATTTTTAATTATTATTTCTATTATTTTTTTTTAAGTTAGAATTTTAATTGTCTTTCCAAAAAGACAAATTTGTCTAGTGACCAAAATTGAGTTGTAAGACCTTATTATTTTTATAAAATAAACACATGTGGAAAAGGGACACACATTGAAGCATTTGTTAAAAGAGGGAGCTAGGAATCCAAAGGGGTTGGATATGTGGCAACATACAGAGTTAAGTTAACTTCAAAAGGACACATTCCAGATTTATAGGAGAATCTGTGAACATGTGTAATGTTGGATCTGACAGGTGGTCAGTGAGAAGGAGACTCAAGACAAGTGTCACAAGTCCTAGGAAAAATAAAACAAGTCATGACAAAGGAATGAGACACCATTTCGAGAGAGGCGATTTTGATAGCTTGAGAAAGGCTATGTGCAAACCTACTGGACATGTAAAATTTTTACAAAGATTACTCACAACATTGGAGCTTAGATTTCTGCAAGTGGTCACATAGGCATCCCCTTGGATTCCAAACTCATCTCGGGGGTGACAGAGGTGAAAAAGACTCTAGTCTAAGGTTGGGAGGAACAAGGACTTCAACGTGTTCTTTTCCCAAAGCTCCAGGTTTTATTCTTGTTATATGTCAATTTAAATCTTACTATGTTTTTATTGTGCATTATTGTATCTAAAATATTGCCATAAATAAACCGTAACAATGTTAGAAATTAAGTTCATTATAAAAAATGATTAATGTATATCATGAGTTTAGGTAGGAAAATTGTGAAAGAAAGCAATAACTATTTATATCCTAAATCTTTGAAGAGAGTCACAATACCAGTAATAAAGTAACAAAACTCATAGGTATAAACTAGTTAATAAACCATAGTTCTATTCATATAAGAGACTTGCAAGGAAGATAAACAAAGTTTCAACAATTACTTATGCATGTATCCGAAAAAGGAAACAATTACAGAGATAACATTTTACATTGAGTGTTTATCCAAAAAGGAGAATTGTTAAAGAATTTACAAATTACACTATGTATGTATCCGAGAAGGGAAATAGCTACATAGATAACATTTTGCATTATGCATGTATTCGAAAAGGAGAATTTTTACAGAGTTAAAATTTACAAATTACACTATGCATGTACCCCAAAAGGGAAACAGTTACAGATATAACATTTTACATTGTGTGTGTATCCAAAAAGGAGAATTGTTATAGAATTTACAAATTACACTATGCATGTATCCGAAAAGGGAAATAGTTATAGAGATAACATTTTTCATTATGCATGTATCATAAACGGATAATTGTTATAGAGTTAACATTTACAAAATACACTATGCATATATTTGAAAGGGAAATTGTCATGGAGTTAACATATTATACCATGCATATATCTGAAAGGAAATAGTAATGGAGTTTAATAAAACGTTCTATACATATGTTCAAAAGGAATTCGTTACAGAGTTTAAACATAATGCATCATGCATGAAATCAAAAGGAATCATTACAGAGTACACTTGTATATATACAAAAGGAAATAATTACAATGATCATGTATATTCCACAAGGGAAATACCACTAAAGAGAAATACAAACATAAATAATGAGTATATATAAATGGAAGAAAACAATAACCAGGGTATTACAAAGTTATGAAATACGCAAACAACAGATATGAGTTACAGACTTCCATGACCGATTATAAAGTTTTTAATTAGAACAATCCTAAAATGCGGTGCCAAACTCGAAGGCATTTAAAGTTTGGAACTTGAATACATTTCTAAGAAAATGTATTCTTGCATCGCCATGATACGAACCTCCATGATACATGTACATCAAGAAGTAAACAAGTTAGGACATGATACAAATTTATTTAAAATGACATAAGTATTTACACAATTAAAAGATCAACTTACCGTGGGTATACCGAGTATCCAGTATCTTTGTCCACCACTTGAACTCTACCCGAATGTACAGGAAGTCAAATGGATGATGGGATACCCTCGCATACAATACGTAGGGACCATCATTAGTCAATTACTTGAGAATAAAAGTATCAAGAATTACAAAGAATTATTATTATAGAGTAAAACTAGTGATTAAGTCGACTCTATGTGAAACCGATATTCTAATTATATATGACTCCTAAATGGGTTCAAATATGATAAACGAATGGAACAGTTTCTTCAAACCATAAACATCCATAGAATAATGAGTCCAGGGACCCTTCAGACCAGGGAAAAACTAGAAGAGAAAGATTATCACAACCATAATATAATTGTAAGCTTTATATAATAGACTTACACAATGAAGTGAGAATTATGTTATGGAAAATGTTGCAGAGACATTTAGACAGAATCGGTGACCTAAAAATTACCACCACCGCGAGCTAATGGCTCGATTAAACACAACTTACAGGGAAAAATAGAAAGTGAGTAGGTAATTAAAACTATTAGAAGTTCTATGAACAATGAGCACTCACACAATAAAATACTCAATGCTATGAAAACCTCTTGGAGTAAAACACAAGGAAGAGGAACAAAAACCATGAAGTGTGAAATGATACAAACCCATAAATAATCTAGGTGGATATTGGTGGCCACCCACCTTTTTCGACTGGCTCAAAACAGGTTTCTCACAAATTTGGCTATTTACTATTTTTAGCAATTTTTAACTTTCGGGGCCATTTTGAGGGCCCAAATGAATGTTTTTAGAGATCAAGGTTCTAAATCATATACAAAGGCATGATTGATCCCCCAAAATGAATCTCCTCGACAATACCTTTCCAACGAGCTATCATACGCCTAAAACGAAGATCGTATGCACATGTTACGACCTCGAGAAGTTGAAGTACTAACTTACCCAAACGGGGCCCACATGACTTTTGGCGCTTCATCTCCTAGGGTTAGGTTTTTGGANAGTAAAGTTTATTAATTTTAATTTCTCCCTTAAAAAATTGCTAAGCAAAGTTAAATTAAAGCCTAGGTCTAAATAGGATATGAGGACTAATAAAATTAATTAAACCATTAATAAAGGGGGGGTGAAGAAAAGAAAAGGGGGGGAATTAAATTTATTATTTAAAGGAGGATAAAATTATTTAAAAAATTAATTGTTGTCTATGTGCAAAACTTTCTAAATTCGAACTTAGACAAAAAGGAAATTTAAATGCAAAATTAATGTGGAACATAGAAATGAATCTAGTCTAGAGAACTTTCCTAAAATGAACTCAACTAAGCTTTAAGAAGGTTGTCAGTCATTAAAGGAAACTGAGGGAATAAAGGGACATCAAGGAGCGTTTTTAGGAATTCTTTTAAGTCGGTGAGGGAAATTGAAAAATTTAATTTAATTAATTAAATGAATTTCTAGTGCAACTAAGGGATTGGGTGACAAGTGTATGGGGGAGAAAAATTCATAATTAACTTTTAATAAAACTAATTTAATGTGCAAATGGAAGGCTCACTAAGAAGAAATCTATAAAAGAGAAGGCAGAGAAGAGAAAGGGGGATCACTTTTTGGCAAGTAAGGTTATGTTGTCGGATTTTTCATGACTAATTTTGCTTGTGGAAGTTGGGATACCTAGCTCAGATAGAGAGTGATAGCTCGACCTTGCGAGGCGAGATGGGAGCTATCTTATTCTATGGATTGTGTGCTTGGCCCCTTTGCAGCTCGAGAGGCTCAAGGGGAAGAAGAGTACCCCTAGCATTGGCTAGGAGGTACCGATGAGGTATCAATGATTAGAAAGTGAGAAGATGGATGGAGTGCAAGCACAAGACAACAACTTTAGATTCTTTTCCCTTCAGTTACAGTACACATGTCTAAAAGTTTCTGCTGTAAATTGTTTAATGTTTTTGTATGTAGAAATTATATGTTTATGAAATGATAATGGTTTTGTGGATCTGTGTGTGTGAATTTATGGATTCCCTGCCCTTTTAATTTTGTTGCCTGTACCTTTCCCAACTATATATAGCGTTCCCATCTGAGCTCTTCCTTTGGATTTCCACATATCTGAGAATGTTTTCCTTTTTCCTCAGCTCTGCATTTTTTCCAGCCATAAACCCTCTGCGTTATTGCCTTGCTCACGTAAGGTTTTGGGGCCTTATGCTGCCCAAGCATGTAAAGCATATGGTATTGTCAACTGGTTAAGTGATATAAGGATTGCAACTCTGTAATGACGATATTTCCCATGTTGTCTTTAAAATACAACCCATAATTTCTTGAGTGTATCTCTTTTGTTATGTTAAATTTTTGAATTTTATTTTCGAAGTAACTAATTTGTGGAACGACTTGGGGATGCAGCTTTAGCTTGACCTTCCTGAGAACCTTAGTGTTATTTTACTATCCCTTCCTTCAGGACTAACCTTTCCCAAAGCTATTCACTGCCTACAATTCTAAATTCATTTTTTAAAGAAAATTTTCTGTTTCAAGGTCCAAATCAAGGGCCAAACGGAGAGTCGGATCAAGGGCTGGATCCAGGATCGAATGGAGTGCTGGATTAGGAGGTGCGTCGATTTAATGACTAAATTGTGGCGTGCAACTCCCGTTTTGTGTGTCTATCCTTAGCACCTTGCATAGAATTGGGTTAGGCAAAAATCCAATGATTATTGACACTTGCGAGTTTTGAGTTCTAAATTTGATTTATGGTTCTGTTTTCCATGTCTTATACCGATATGAATTTAATTGATGTCTTAAAGGAAATCTAGAAGCATTGTTGCTATTGCCGAGAACTTGATTTTTAATATTTTGTTGTGATGTTAGGTTGATTTAGTGTTTATTTATTTAACCAGAATCAACTCATGGTGCGAGCGTGAACTTGCAACTTGTTGTGGATTTTAATTTTTCCATGTATTCGTTCCTCCTTTGGCGTTTTTATTCCTGGTTTACTCTCTGCGTTTGACACCTAAAATCCCCCAGATTTTGTTTCCTTCCTTGCGATTTTATTCCCTTGATTTTTCTCTGAGTATGGCAATTAAATTTCACCTAACTTCCTTCATCAGAAATTTTCTGAGATTCATGAATAACTCTGTGTTTACCAAGGATAGATCTTTGCGTACTTACACAAGTTTTGGGGTTCTTAAACTTTCCCAACACAAAACAAATTTACTGTGCATGCATTCATTCCAAGGTGGAGATTTTCCATTTCGGTGTTTAACAAAAATGAATCGTCTGTGTGTGCATTCAATTACGAGTTGAAGTTTCCACTTATGTGTATTAAAACAGATTTACTGTGTATGCAAATGTTGCCAAATTTTATGCTTGTTGGGATCTATTTTGGGTCCATGCATAAATTATTGAAAGGCCTAAATTAAGTTCGTGACTGAGTTAAAGGTTCTGGAACTGATATTTGTTGGCTCGTTGTAGGCGTATTATAATTTCTTTTACTACTGGTAGAGTCTTATGAAAGATATCCACTCAATTGATTAAATTTTAAGACTTTGTTGATAATTTCCTGGAAAACGAAATTGGGGGATTTATGTTGCCCAAACCTCTAGAGGATTCTGAAATTGTTCTATTCTTGTTGTCATGTTATTCAACTCTGTAGTTGTGGTTTTAACCTTGTTTTCTTTTAGAAAACTATTTCAGAATTTAATTGAGCAATTTTGTTATGTTTACTTTTATTTTATGAATTTTGTTTTCGAAGTTTTTTTTTATTTGAGAATGAAGTGGGGGATATAACCATAGCTTGACCTCTTGAGTGTCTTTGCAAACATTTCCTTGTCCTTCCCTGAAGGCTTAACCGCTCAAAAATTGATTCACTGCTTGTAATTTTTAAATTCGAATTTCCCAAAAATTTAGTTTGGAGGGTCGGATGGAGGACTCGATGAAGGTGTGGAAGGAGGACTGGATGAAGTTCTGGATTGAGGACCAGATTAAGGTTCAGATTGAAAACTGAATTGTTTTTGGACAGGTTCACCGGTTGGAATAAATTCCAAAACGCTTCCTTTGGATTCTTAAATCAGAATGTAGCTTAACATCTAATTATCTATTAATTGTTACAACAGATTCATAATTTTAATTCCTTTAATGAATTCGAGAAAGGTAAATGCACTCTTATTTATGGAAGAATAAGTTAAGGTCTTCCTTGAATTTCTTTAATGGATATGTAAGCTATCAAATTCTTGTTTATTACTTATGTTGATTTTATGAGTTTTATAATTGGGTACATGATGAAGGGTAGCATGTTAAATCATTGTATTGTTTAAGCATGGTTGATCTCCTTTTATGCTTAATTGGATATGTAAAAACATGATGTCCTTATGTGACGAGTGATGATTGATCTTCTTATGAATCCCTTAGACATTAGTAGTTTAGCTTAGATTTGTTGATTGT
Organism: Picea glauca; assembly: GCA_000966675.3. Taxonomy (NCBI): domain Eukaryota; kingdom Viridiplantae; phylum Streptophyta; class Pinopsida; order Pinales; family Pinaceae; genus Picea; species Picea glauca. Next base: position 40,345 of record JZKD02S2126217.1, read on the forward strand.
AATTACATTTATAATTCTTAATTTTTATATGGCATTGCCTTGTACAAATTTCAATTAATCATTTCCTTAAGGATGAATTGAGTAGATTAGATTAGATTTAGACCCGACACTACGATGAATTATCTTGTTGTTACGAATTGAGCAATGTTGTGATATGTCATGATTATATCTTGTTGTTAACTCATAGTTTTCCTTATGAGACGAATTGAGCAATGTTGTGATATGTCGTGATTAAAAGAATGCATTGGTTATGGGCTGTTGGTTATTGTATTAATGCGTGAATATATGTATCGTTATTCCAATGTTGTGATGATGTGCCAATGTTGCCATTATTACATGGGTAGCGTAAACCCTAATGAATTTAGGGTTTGTATTTGCACTTGAGCACAGAAAATGAGAGCGAAGACAACAGTCCCGAGCAGCTCTTATACAATTTCATGCATTCAATTCAATTCTAGACAGTATTTTGAATCCATGGAAACCACACAGCTACGAAATTTTTCTTGAATAGATCTCATCTTCAGTTCCCAGCTGTTGTGAAGAATATCAAACGTCCGAATAAACTTCGTCTTCACTTTCCTCAAAATTTCGTTATGGATTTCAGTACGTAAGAAAGTTTCTTGTCAAAGAAATCTCGGTGGACCCTCCTTCTAGTTCTGTTGAATAGTTAGCGCATAAGTAAGGTTCGATACCAATATTCTCCATTTTCCATTCAAGTTGATAACTTTATTACTTGCTAAATTGATTCCCGTGATTGAAGCCAACAATAAAAAATCCGAGCGACGGGGCCATATGCATTGCGAGGGAGGTGAGCGTATTCAGTGTGATGGAGGTTTACATAGACTCTGAGGAATTGAAAAGGGTTTACGTGTAGATATGTGGGCTGGAACTGCAAGAAAAAAATGTCATGAAGGAGAGAAACTTTAACTAGATTGGTGTTCTAACTAGACTGTGTGTTCGGTTCATGTCGTATTCACCAAACCCTAACCAACGATTTCAAGCAGATCGGGAGAAAAAATTTGCAGGTAGATGGGCGCAGATGGCAGGGAGACACAAAAGAGATGGGGATTTGTTATTTTTTGTCATTTTCTTGCACGTTGTAGACAGATTCTCAAACGCGGAAGGAGAGAAATGAAACGCCAGAAAATTGCTCAGATCTGACATGAAAATGTGCGCCTAAGACAGACACAGAAGCATTTTTGCGGGAAAGTGTAAAGGAAACGTTTAGGAATACTGACAAGTAAATGGACGCGTAGACCGACCTGTAGAGGATGGCAGAGAGACGTTTCTACGAGTGAGGTAGATGGACAGACTTGCAATCTGTCAGAAAGATAGAGCGCATTCTGTGTACAACTTAGAGACACGGATAAGATAAGTCGTGAAGCACATTTTATCAATGATACTATACATGTTTATTTATACACATTCATGTTCACGCTGGGATTCATATTCCAAGATGTTTATTGGATTCCACAGTTCGTTTCATATTCTTCCAATCAAGTAACCCTAACAGATTACATTTCCAACACTTTAACCCTTTTCAAACCTCCATTCATGTTCCTTGTACACCTCTACATTGCCCTTTGCTTATATTTTAAAGTATGTTTAAAAAATACACATACATGTTCCTCTATTTATTAAAAAATAAAAAACTATAATATCCTTTATTCTACCATATTTCTCCAACCTATGCCCTATTTTTCTTTTTTCTTTCGATAAGAGTGATAGGGATATTTTCGTCTCCATTTACACAGGATATTATGAATACAAGCATGAGGGATGTTGGCATTACTGGAATTCAACCTTTCTTATAGACAAGTTTTCATTTTGAGGCAGGTTTTATGCCAACTCAAATATTAATATTTCTTCAATTATTTAAATTTAAATAGTTTTTAAAATTCTCCTCTTATTGTTTAACAGTAGTATTTATTGGAAGGGGATGGAGAAAAGTTCTTATTAGAACCCAAACTGTAAAGCCCAATCACATCCATGATACAATACACAAAAATTAATAATTGTTTAGGTAAAATTAGAAAATTAATGAAATTTGGCAACTCTTATTGAAATGTCCATAATCATACTTCTTCTTTATAGGGATATTGGAAACTCTTCTACTAATCATCTAGTTCTAGGTTTGTTTCCAAAGAGTGATCCAAATTTTATCTTCAATTTTTAACATGAAATTTTATGACAACTTATTGGTTGACCTCCCTACTATATTCTAAGGTTACTCTTCTTTCCCTAGAACCTCTAAGCTATAAAGGTTGTATGAAGTTGTGTACAATATTAAAACGGTGAAAAGGCAAGCCCAATTCATTTCCATATTGTGTATCTATCAAAGAGATATGTTGTCCCTACTCACTGTGATATCCCACAACTTGGATTTTTAATTATTATTTCTATTATTTTTTTTTAAGTTAGAATTTTAATTGTCTTTCCAAAAAGACAAATTTGTCTAGTGACCAAAATTGAGTTGTAAGACCTTATTATTTTTATAAAATAAACACATGTGGAAAAGGGACACACATTGAAGCATTTGTTAAAAGAGGGAGCTAGGAATCCAAAGGGGTTGGATATGTGGCAACATACAGAGTTAAGTTAACTTCAAAAGGACACATTCCAGATTTATAGGAGAATCTGTGAACATGTGTAATGTTGGATCTGACAGGTGGTCAGTGAGAAGGAGACTCAAGACAAGTGTCACAAGTCCTAGGAAAAATAAAACAAGTCATGACAAAGGAATGAGACACCATTTCGAGAGAGGCGATTTTGATAGCTTGAGAAAGGCTATGTGCAAACCTACTGGACATGTAAAATTTTTACAAAGATTACTCACAACATTGGAGCTTAGATTTCTGCAAGTGGTCACATAGGCATCCCCTTGGATTCCAAACTCATCTCGGGGGTGACAGAGGTGAAAAAGACTCTAGTCTAAGGTTGGGAGGAACAAGGACTTCAACGTGTTCTTTTCCCAAAGCTCCAGGTTTTATTCTTGTTATATGTCAATTTAAATCTTACTATGTTTTTATTGTGCATTATTGTATCTAAAATATTGCCATAAATAAACCGTAACAATGTTAGAAATTAAGTTCATTATAAAAAATGATTAATGTATATCATGAGTTTAGGTAGGAAAATTGTGAAAGAAAGCAATAACTATTTATATCCTAAATCTTTGAAGAGAGTCACAATACCAGTAATAAAGTAACAAAACTCATAGGTATAAACTAGTTAATAAACCATAGTTCTATTCATATAAGAGACTTGCAAGGAAGATAAACAAAGTTTCAACAATTACTTATGCATGTATCCGAAAAAGGAAACAATTACAGAGATAACATTTTACATTGAGTGTTTATCCAAAAAGGAGAATTGTTAAAGAATTTACAAATTACACTATGTATGTATCCGAGAAGGGAAATAGCTACATAGATAACATTTTGCATTATGCATGTATTCGAAAAGGAGAATTTTTACAGAGTTAAAATTTACAAATTACACTATGCATGTACCCCAAAAGGGAAACAGTTACAGATATAACATTTTACATTGTGTGTGTATCCAAAAAGGAGAATTGTTATAGAATTTACAAATTACACTATGCATGTATCCGAAAAGGGAAATAGTTATAGAGATAACATTTTTCATTATGCATGTATCATAAACGGATAATTGTTATAGAGTTAACATTTACAAAATACACTATGCATATATTTGAAAGGGAAATTGTCATGGAGTTAACATATTATACCATGCATATATCTGAAAGGAAATAGTAATGGAGTTTAATAAAACGTTCTATACATATGTTCAAAAGGAATTCGTTACAGAGTTTAAACATAATGCATCATGCATGAAATCAAAAGGAATCATTACAGAGTACACTTGTATATATACAAAAGGAAATAATTACAATGATCATGTATATTCCACAAGGGAAATACCACTAAAGAGAAATACAAACATAAATAATGAGTATATATAAATGGAAGAAAACAATAACCAGGGTATTACAAAGTTATGAAATACGCAAACAACAGATATGAGTTACAGACTTCCATGACCGATTATAAAGTTTTTAATTAGAACAATCCTAAAATGCGGTGCCAAACTCGAAGGCATTTAAAGTTTGGAACTTGAATACATTTCTAAGAAAATGTATTCTTGCATCGCCATGATACGAACCTCCATGATACATGTACATCAAGAAGTAAACAAGTTAGGACATGATACAAATTTATTTAAAATGACATAAGTATTTACACAATTAAAAGATCAACTTACCGTGGGTATACCGAGTATCCAGTATCTTTGTCCACCACTTGAACTCTACCCGAATGTACAGGAAGTCAAATGGATGATGGGATACCCTCGCATACAATACGTAGGGACCATCATTAGTCAATTACTTGAGAATAAAAGTATCAAGAATTACAAAGAATTATTATTATAGAGTAAAACTAGTGATTAAGTCGACTCTATGTGAAACCGATATTCTAATTATATATGACTCCTAAATGGGTTCAAATATGATAAACGAATGGAACAGTTTCTTCAAACCATAAACATCCATAGAATAATGAGTCCAGGGACCCTTCAGACCAGGGAAAAACTAGAAGAGAAAGATTATCACGACCATAATATAATTGTAAGCTTTATATAATAGACTTACACAATGAAGTGAGAATTATGTTATGGAAAATGTCGCAGAGACATTTAGATAGAATCGGTGACCTAAGAATTACCACCACCGCGAGCTCTTGGCTCGATTAAACACAAATTACATGGAAAAATAGAAAGTGAGTAGGTAATTAAAACTCTTAGAAGTTCTATGAACAATGAGCACTCACACAATAAAATACTCAATGCTATGAAAACCTCTTGGAGTAAAACACAAGGAAGAGGAACAAAAACCATGGAGTGTGAAATGATCCAAACCCATAAATAATCTAGGTGGATATCAGTGGCCACCCACCTTTTCTGACTGGCTCAAAATAGGTTTCTCACAAATTTGGATATTTACTATTTTTAGCAGTTTTTAACTTTTGGGGCCATTTTGAGGGCCCAAATGAATGTTTTTAGAGATAAAGGTTCTAAATCATATCCAAAGGCATTATTGATCCCCCAAAATGAATCTCCTCGACAATACCTTTCCAACGAGCTATCATACGCCTAAAACGAAGATCGTATGCAAATGTTACGACCCCGAGAAGTTGAAGTACTAACTTACCCAAACGGGGCCCACATGACTTTTGGCGCTTCATCTCCTAGGGTTAGGTTTTTGGATGTCTAGGGTTTTTGGCATTCCTATTTATTTTTAAAAATGCCTTCAACGCCTCATTGTAATCATCTTCTTGCAAATGCGAGTAGCTGTCACATCTCTTCTCAGAGATAAGATGCCACCATTCTAGCGAGTCTTTCACTTTGTATTTTTACAGTCTCTGTACATTTATTTGATTAATAGAAATAGTGTATTACTGTATATCTATGTTTATGGTTGAATCTTTGATACATTTACGTTATATTATTGAATATCTGCGATATCTTTGTGCATTCTTTATTATATCTCCGATCTCATTTTGTGCCGAAAATAATCTGGACCAGTGGAATCAGAGCAGGTTGTTCTTGATCATTTTTTTTTTCAGTGCATGTCCTCGACGAGGTCCAAGTATAGCAGGTTGGGTCT